>CM060256.1:52157831-52285331 GCA_030684275.1 Acipenser oxyrinchus oxyrinchus | reverse complement strand
GAACAGAGTCGGTGGACTGCAGCGTCAGGACTCCGGGAGGAACCAACAGGATGCTCAACCAACAAATACTACATGCCAACGAATACAGTGTACAGGCAGGATACCAGGGCAGACCCTAAAGGATTGTACCCTTGCACTCTGCCACTCACTCCTGCACGCTTAACAACAGTGGCTGCAGATCGACTTGGACTCCAGCGAGCCACACTGTGTCGCTCATTATAATCTGTGGATTTGCGCGGAATTACAATCTTATTATGCACATCTTTTTTGCAGGATATGTGTAAGTACACAATTGTTTCAGAACAGGGTTAGGGTTATAGCTTGCAAAAAAGGTTTACACATTAATAACATTGTAACAAGTCTTCATGTTTGCTCTGTTTCCATTGCTGCGGATGCATTGCACTGTACTGTCCACCCATGACTTTACTGCCTCTTCTGACACTGTTTTTCATTTCCAGAAAAGACATTCCCTCGCTGGGTTTTCAAAGCATCTTTAATGTGAATATAAAAAGGGAGGGGAGGAGGAATGGAAAATATCCACGGCTGCAGTACTATATCATATTTTTCAACTAAACTCAATAGTTAAATGGCTATTAAAAAAGTCGGCTTCTTTTCAAGACATGCTTGAGAATTAGCTTTATTTTTTTTCTCTACCACCTGCAACCAATTTACCTCCAAATTAGCAGTTTCAGTCATGTGATGCAATGAATCAAATACAGATGTGGATTTTGTTTTTATTGGTTACAAAAAATGGAAAAATGGCCTCCCCACTCAAACAGGGCTGGCATGAGGTCTCTGTGCTTGGGCAGCCTCTGTCTGGTCTCCCCACAGACCCACACAGGGCTGGCATGAGGTCTCTGTGCTTGGGCAGCCTCTGCCTGGCCTCCCCACAGACTCACACAGGGCTGGCATGAGGTCTCTGTGCTAGGACAGCCTGTGCCTGGCCTCCCCACAGACTCACACAGGGTCAGCATGAGGTCTCTGTGCTTGGGCAGCCTCTGTCTGGTCTCCCCACAGACTCACACAGAGCTGGCATGGGGTCTCTGTGCTTGGGCAGCCTCTGTCTGGTCTCCCCACAGACCCACACAGGGCTGGCATGAAGTCTCTGTGCTTGGGCAGCCTCTGCCTGGCCTCACCACAGACTCACACAGGGCTGGCATGAAGTCTCTGTGCTTGGGCAGCCTCTGTCTGGTCTCCCCACAGACTCACACAGGGCTGGCATGAGGTCTCTGTGCTTGGGCAGCCTGTGCCTGGCCTCCCCACAGACTCACACAGGGCTGGCATGAGGTCTCTGTGCTTGGGCAGCCTGTGCCTGGCCTCCCCACAGACTCACACAGGGCTGGCATGAGGTCTCTGTGCTTGGGCAGCCTGTGCCTGGCCTCCCCACAGACTCACACAGGGCTGGCATGAGGTCTCTGTGCTTGGGCAGCCTGTGCCTGGCCTCCCCACAGACTCACACAGGGCTGGCATGAGGTCTCTGTGCTTGGGCAACCTGTGCCTGGCCTCCCCACAGACTCACACAAGGCTGGCATGAGGTCTCTGTGCTTGGGCAGCCTCTGTCTGGTCTCCCCACAGACTCACACAGGGCTGGCATGAGGTCTCTGTGCTTGGGTATATCCACACAGGCTCTGGCTTATCTAGCCGTTGAAGAGTCCTGAATTCTGGAAAAGAACAAGCCATGATGGAACACAATGATGCAATTAAAAACATGTCTGTAGGGGGCACTAGTAAAGCCCTTGTGTGCATATCACACGTGGTTAATTAACTATCTTAAAGTACTTGATCCAGACACAGAAACTGTAAGTTTAGCACTTTCATGCATTTTTATTCACACAGATAAACAAAAGGTTTAATCAAAACAAAAGCCTAACTCCATCAAGGAGCTCTACCTAAACTTTATCAAAACTAAACTAATAACAGGACACACACTTTTTCCACTCCATTTCTCCACCTTGCCAAAATGTATATATGTATAATCATTTGAAATTTCCAGCCCTATAGCTCATGTGTGAATGCAGCAGTGAGATTAGACTACAGTCGGTTCAAAGCAGTCACACTGCAGTCTAAGTGCTCCCATTGTTCCAGTTTGCAGCTGGACTTTCACTCCAGTTTAACTGCACATGTTCTCAATGCTGGAAGGCTCACAAGGTGAAAAGTAACCTGGAGCCAGGGCTGGAGAGCAGAGGAGGGGAGAGGGGCACTGGCTGCATTACAAGCCCACAGAGATTTGCTATACAAGGGCTTGGGACTCCTTGCACTGCCAGGCTGAACCAGAGCAGACAGCAACTCAGTAATAGCATGTAATAGTTTCTTGGCTGTCACTTGTTCAAGTGAGGGGGAAAATAAACAATCAATTCTGTTAAAAAAACGGAATTATTAAAAAACAATGATAGATTGTGCGTCGGCTGTGAAGCTGATTGAAAAGTTGGCCAGAGCGATTAAGCAGAAACTGCACGCAGCATGCCCTGGTGTTTATATTGGCTTTCTGTCCTTGATCTCCAGTGGTTCAATGGAAACCTAACAGCTAACTGCATCATTCGCTTCACAGAAACATGATTCTCTCAATTGAAAAGTTTCTATTTGTGTGTGCTAATGTGTTTCTGATGCACCTCAAGATGTTCATTTCCAGATCAAGAACAGTAAGTGTGGAAACAGGAATGGGCTTCCCTCTCTCTCTCTCTCTCTCTCTCACACACACACACACACCAATTCCCTGGTAATAAATACACTGTCACGTAGAGAACAGGCCGGCTGCCAAGGGAAGGTAATTTCACTCTCCACACTCTCCTGCCAGCTGCAGCGTTGTTCTGTAGCAATTAGAGTTAAGTGCTAGGAACCAACAGCCCATTGTAGTTTCAAATCTCTGTTGCAGGTGTCCAGCGTTCAGTGTCTAGTGCTGCGGGATGCAATGCAACATGAGGGTGAAGTGTTTTATAAACTGGGACAATGACACAGAACTGCACATCAGATGGCAATTTCAGAGACACGAACAACAGAAGGTATGCTTGCAGTGCAATAGTAATGCTGCATACTGCACTGTGCAATTATTTCAAGTTCTTACTTTGCAGTTTGACACAGGGGTTTGCCTACACACGCACGCATAGATTTTGGCTCTCAAACATAAACACAAAAAAATGACTCACACTTTATATATATGTTCCACTTTCTCCCTATAGGGCAATTAAGATCAGCTGCCACAATGTTAGAGTTGTTATAGTGATTTCAGATTCAGTGACAAGGCTACAGGACAGTTAAACTGCAGACTTATCGTCCTCCCACTGTTTAACTGGAGCTGACTTTCATAAATTAACTTCTAGTCCAGAAGACAGGCGTTAAGATAAAGGGTATATCGCAATGTCAAAATCTAGTCTAGCAGACAAACAGAGTGTTTGCTTAGTTTTGCTTGGACTGTGTGTTCAAGTTCTGGATGGTTTTCCCATGGTTCAGTCCAGATGTTCTCATCCAGCTCGCTTTGTGTTTTTATCCAGTGTGAGGTCATTTGATTGGATGAACACTCACACTCGCGCAAAGCAAATAAAATAAAAAAATTTAAAAAAAACCGCTACACACAGAAATGATTTACATATTTGGATCCGCAATCAGGAATATTTTGGAGCACAACTAAGGTATGTCAGTTATATAAACGGGTGAATGGGTTTTATTTTTCTTTAAAGAAAATGTAAAAAAGACATTCAGCCAGCATCAACTGGAAACTTGGACATGAACCCCAACCTCTTCAACTCGTTAAACTGAAGAAGAAAAATAAAATATGAAAAAAACAATCCCTCAACTCTGTGGCTTCCTTTCCCTCCTACTGTATATCTCCACTCATTTAGATGAGATTAGACACAACTCGGGCTAATTTGCCCCTTACCCTCCTTTTTTAATATCAGTGAAGAAGAGCACACAAATATGATATTTATATCCAGTTTTTACATTTTTGTATCATATTGCTGATCCACTATACAAAGCTGTTTTTTTGTACACATTATATATATATATATATATATATATATATATATATATATATATATATATATATATATATATATATATATACAGTACTGTGCAAAAGTTTTAGGCAGGTGTGAAAAAATGCTGTAAAGTAAGAATGCTTTCAAAAATAGACATGTTAATAGTTTATATTTATCAATTAACAAAATGCAAAGTGAGTGAACAGAAGAAAAATCTACATCAAATCAATATTTGGTGTGACCACCCTTTGCCTTCAAAACAGCATCAAGCATCAATTCTTCTAGGTACACTTGCACACAGTTTTTGAAGGAACTCGGCAGGTAGGTTGGCCCAAACATCTTGGAGAACTAACCACAGTTCTTCTGTGGATTTAGGCAGCCTCAGTTGCTTCTCTCTCTTCATGTAATCCCAGACAGACTCGATGATGTTGAGATCAGGGCTCTGTGGGGGCCATACCATCACTTCCAGGACTCCTTGTTCTTCTTTACGCTGAAGATAGTTCTTAATGACTTTCGCTGTATGTTTGGGGTCGAATAAATTTGGGGCCAATCAGATGCCTCCCTGATGGTATTGCATGATGGATAAGTATCTGCCTGTACTTCTCAGCATTGAGGAGACCATTAATTATGACCAAATCCCCAACTCCATTTGCAGAAATGCAGCCCCAAACTTGCAAGGAACCTCCACCATGCTTCACTGTTGCCTGCAGACACTCATTCGTGTACGCTCTCCAGCCCTTCGGTGAACAAACTGCCTTCTGCTACAGCCAAATATTTCAAATTTTGACTCATCAGTCCAGAGCACCTGCTGCCATTTTTCTGCACTCCTGTGTTTTCGTGCAGAGTTGAGTCGCTTGGCCTTGTTTCCACGTCGGAGGTATGGCTTTTTGGCCGCAAGTCTTCCATGAAGGCCACTTCTGACCAGACTTCTCCGGACAGTAGATGGGTGTACCAGGGTCCCACTGTTTTCTGCCAGTTCTGAGCTGATGGCACTGCTGGACATCTTCCGATTGCGAAGGGAAGTAAGCATGTGTCTTTCATCTGCTGCAGTAAGTTTCCTTGGCCGACCACTGCGTCTACGGTCCTCAACGTTGCCCGTTTCTTTGTGCTTCTTCAAAAGAGCTTGGACAGCACATCTGGAAACCCCTGTCTGCCTTGAAATTTCTGCCTGGGAGAGACCTTGCTGATGCAGTATAACTACCTTGTGTCTTGTTGCTGTGCTCAGTCTTGCCATGGTGTATGACTCTTGACAGTAAACTGTCTTCAGCAACCTCACCTTGTTAGCTGAGTTTGGCTGTTCCTCACCCAGTTTTATTCCTCCTACACAGCTGTTTCTGTTTCAGTTAATGATTGTGTTTCAACCTACATATTGAATTGATGATCATTAGCACCTGTTTGGTATAATTGTTTAATCATACACCTGACTATATGCCTACAAAATCCCTGACTTTGTGCAAGTGTACCTAGAAGAATTGGAAGAATTGATGCTGTTTTGAAGGCAAAGGGTGGTCACACCAAATATGGATTTGATTTAGATTTTTCTTCTGTTCACTCACTTTGCATTTAGTTAATTGATAAATATAATCTATTAACATGTCTATTTTTGAAAGCATTCTTACTTTACAGCATTTTTTCACACCTGCCTAAAACTTTTGCACAGTACTGTATATATATATATATATATATATATATATATATATATATATATATATATATATATATATAAAATATACTGAGTCTAATCTTAAGCAAAGTAACTTAAAGAAAAACTAACCCTTTGTCTGTGCTACCAGAAATATGATTCCCTATCCATTTGGCCAACACTAACAAAACTGCTGGTGGCTTTTAACTGCTAGCTTTGCAGGCTTGGCAGATTCTGATGTGTGAATGAAAAAAAAGTACTGGTAGCTTAGTGTTGTTTTAATGCTTTATTAATTTACTGAGCATACATTTTAACTGCAGCCAAAGGTAGCAAATCTGTAACCGAGTTTTGAGTTTTAGTGTTATATTAACCTCTTCAGGACACTGCCTTTATAAGTACAATGTTAGTACTGTACTATATATATATATATATATATAAAAATTAACAAAGGGAACACAAGTTCATCTTCAAACTAGGAACTTTGAAACCTCTTGGAATGAACATTCTATTCTGACAATCCAGAATCAACCACAGAATTCTTGAAAAAGAACACATTTTCTGCTGTTCTTTCCTTCGGCACAGCTAAATGTTGTTTAATCATTTAAACTTTTTGTGTACATCCAAAAAAAGCTTTTCATTTTTTTTTTTACCATTTTTGCGCACTGCACTTATACCTCCTTTCAAAGCATGCAAAATCCCCACTCTGCATTCTGTAAGGATACCCACACAAAGAGTGATAAAAAGACCATTCAACTCTATGATTCAAGCCTGAACTTGAGAGGCTCTCTGGAACAAAAGCCTGAAGCAGCAGTCTTCTCTAGCGCTGTTGCAAAATTACAGAAACGGACCACAGGCGCCACCTCCAGTCAACACAAAGCAGACACAGTTTGTCCATCAAAACAGGGAAAAACCATATTTTTCTACTCTCATATATTTCCTGAAGGGGGATTTTACAATGATTTTCAATTGTTTTCCAGTGATCCCAAAACATGTTCAGGCTGTAATGTTCAATATTATATACAGAGCTGAATGTCATGGATTACCCTTCTAACCGAGGAGTGACAGCCAAATACTGCATGTCAATATATGGAAGACTATTGGCTTTGTAGTCTGTGATAATTGGAACTGGAACTACTTTCCTTGGTGGAGGAAAACATCATTACTAATAAAAAGAAACTTTAAAGCAAAAATAAAATGCCTGCAACACATAATCACAAGTAAATAGACACACACACACACTGACAGGCTCCTGGATTAATAGCATCGTCTTGCTGTTTAATAGCAGAGTATACAATACATAGAGTACAGTATAACATGCTTTTTACAGTGCGGCTGTGTTCAAAGCCTGGATTTCCTACTTTAAGAGAATTAAGTCATGTGGGACACAGAGAGACAGGATTTCTCCTAATATTATTGTATTCTGCCAATAGTGTTTAATCTGTAGTATTTGGTATTTAATCATATCTTGATGTAACTATCACTGTCACTTTTATCTGCTGTATTATTGAATTGTATTTTGTCACACTTCTACTTGCTTGAACTAGTCATTGTATTTATCTTGCTCCTATTGTATTATTACTTGTACTGTAACACTTGAAATGTATTTGCTTACGATTGTAAGTCGCCCTGGATAAGGGCGTCTGCTAAGAAATAAATAATAATAATAATAATATTACGACATGTTCTACCTTGGCAGACCTCCCTTAAAAAGCAAGAACAAACAAATACAATTCTATTTTGCCTTGAAGAGAAGACAGAAGCAAGCAAATGAGATAATATTATCGCTGCCCTGGTTTGGGGGTAATAAATACAGCATTAATTACAGCAGATGAAATGAATACAAAGTGAAGAGAAGAAAGGAAGCAGCGACATACTGCCTGTCTTCTCGAATGAACTTGTTAATGCGTTCAGCAGCTTCACCTGCGGGAGAGGAGAGGAGCTTTGTGGCTGAGCCTCTCAAGTACTGGGGTGAGAGTCTTGCTTGGGGTTTCCAAGCAGAACCTTCTCTATCCAAACTGCTCCAGGTGCCACATGATGGTCTTCCAATCAATTACATAACAAGTGCTTCTTAGCTAGAGGGTTCCCATAGGACTCCACGAGTTCAGCACTGTATATACCTGCTTGGCAATGAACACAGAACACACTCATCCCTGTGAAACCAATTGCTATTTATTCATTTAGAATACAAGCTTAAAGCAGACCATTTCTTATTGTAGATTTTATTTACAACACAAACTGTTAGCCGTGTCATCAGCTGGCACTCATTTACAAACACTGAAGTCTTTGTTGCCAGTGGATGGCTGTTCACAAGGAGCTTTAGTAGCAGTTGGCAGCCCCCTCATCTTAACATTAAAAGCTGCACCAATATCACAACTTCACTTCTTCAAAATTGATCTTTTTCACTGTGGATAAGCAGTCATTTCAAACTTAAACAAACCAAAAAAAAAAAAATACAAAAACAGGATACAAAAGAATAAAAATACTATTTAGAATTTGTAATTATAATATTTCCATGTTTAACATAACAAATAAAACATGAATATTAAGTACAAAATGACTGACACTGTAACAAGAACACATTTCAATATTAAAAGTAAGGCTTGCCGCCAGACTGCAGTGTTTAATCTATGTTGAAATAACTTGCACATCACACTTGCCAACAGTTTTTGGCATAACAGGGCTGCTTTTTAATACAACACCTAATGCAGAACATCAATGATTATTCATTTGGCTCTGTTCCATGCAGTGTTACAGACAGCAGCCCTGCAGTCTCCCCCTTAGTGGAGCCATAATCAGGGACTTTCAAATCGATTTTCTAACCTACAAGCATTATCACCACTTCCCTATTGCTGTGCTAAAGGTCTTTATATAGCATTGCTTTTACTTGCAGGTTTTTCCAATACAACACTAGACATTGCTAAAGTCTAAACTGACGCTCTGAGATTGAACCTTTTCATCAGATCAGGCCAACTCGGATGCACCAGGATATAGAAATCAGCTGCATAGAGCAGTGCTTGAACAAACCTGAAATCTAAAGATTTTCAGCAAAGGACGAGATCAGAAGTTGCTATTGAGGTAACATATAATTGAAGCCTTTTAACATGTCCTTTAGAAGTGAAGGGTTCTGTCCGCTAGACTCAAGTGGTATTCGAAGGTGCGTCAGCTCCTTACATCAAATGCACGGTGTATTGTGTTTGTTTGTTTAGTAGTTGATACATTTAGACCATGCACACAGCAATTCCGGGTGGGAGACTGGCAAGCGCAATGCAAATGTGATTTGTTGAAGAACTGTGCAGTAGACCTTTAGTAACACTGACTGTTAAAACACTGATTATCTTCAGTACAAGACAAACAGATCCCCCTTGCCTGCGTTCGGATCTCAAGGTGCACAGACAGCAGCAACAAGCCTGCCAGTAGATTTATTACAACCACATCCTCATTTTACCTCAACCGTTTAGATGCTGCAAGAAACCCGCTTCCTGGACTACAGTACAAAGCAGGTTTAAAAGTAAAAAGCAGCAACATTTACCAGAAGTAGCACGGGAGCAAACTATTAATGTTGCAGGGATTTGAACTAACAATGCTGGGAGTCACTTGCATTAGCAGAAACTAAATTCTACATCATTTACTTGTAGCTGCAGGGAAGCCACGACCAATACCAGTGCAGTGCAGTTCAACTGCTGAACTGCTGGCCACAAAAAAAACTCCTATTCCATTAGTTTATTTTTTATTGCACATGTGATTTGCAACTGCAGAAGATGCCTCTACACATCTGAATGCCAATACAGGTAGTTAATTAATGATCTGCTTCCGTAGCTGTACATAAAGCTATGCATGTTAGTGTTTTATCACAGTCATTTACTTTCTTAGCAAAAATAAAAAAATATGACTGTGAATGCAGAGAGTAAACACTAGCAATTAAGAGAATTACACAAGAGTATTAAACTATGAATATAACTGAGTTTATGTCTTAAGCATGCCCGTTTCTGTTCTGGGCTTCCTAAGCTAAGGAAAGGTATTTATGCTGACAAACTGATTTAGTACAGTTATCACAGAGAGGGACAAAAGCCAAGGTTTATAACAAATTAAATCACACACACTGGGTGCGCTAAGTTAGCGAGCGGCTCAGAGCATGAATTTCTCTACTGACCAGCCAAACTGAGCGTGCCTTGAAGTGGGTTCTTACACTGAGCTGATCAGTTACTTAAACTCATTAGCAATACATTCTCTCAAGCCCTTAATTACACTGCTGTTAATTGTTTTATTTTCCTAAATTCATTCTCTCTCCCGTGAATCCCCTTTTCCCTGCTAGACTTCGCATGGGACAGGTAATAGGACCCCTTCAGCCCCACATCCTTTCCCATAGCAGCAGGTGGGGTCCTATTGGTTGTCACACAGGAAGTGAACCTGAAGTGCTGTGTTGGCAGGAAAAGAACGGTTTCACCAATCAAAAGGTAAAAGAAAAGTCTGGAAAACAAGAAGTTAAATAGAAAATCTGACTTCGAGAACTTATGCTAATGTGACCCGTAAAAAAAGAAATGCCCCTCACTGGTTTGATTACCCTTCGGAGCAGGGTACACACGGTGCTGCACCTGAATCCACTGTTTGACTTGCTGCTACCTGTAGAGATCTACTCTGGGGGAACCCTGGAACTTTCCTGAGACCACGTCAGACACAAGCATTAGTGAAACGAGCCAGATCCACTGTGAGTACGATCATGAAGACAGAACAATAAATTAGAACAAAGCCCCTTCTGTGCTGCTTAAATAGAAGAGTCCCCATTTCTGAAGGACACCTGGCACCCACACATTGCCTACCAGTTCTCTGCGATTACTTAGATTCCCCTATTTTCAATTAAACTCTGATTTTGCACACCGCATACTGCAGGCACAAGTTACCCTAAGCTGTATGTCTTTTATCCAATTTACATCTGTACAGAAACACTGAACCTGCCGCTTCATGTCACTCGCCCACCCCGTTATTTATGCGAATAACCATGTATTTGTTCTCTACAACCAAACCTATAGGTTTTATCTGACAGGCAGATTAGCTGCTTGGACCAATTATACTTTAAGATTACAATATACTACACCATGCCTGACAGTTTTAGGCTTACTTAATTGATTTAAAAAAAAAAAAAAGTAGTCCCTTTTCATGACAAACTAGTTTTTAGTTTTGCAACATCAGTACAGCTCAGGTCCTTGCATACTAAACACTTACATTCAAGAAATTAGTTGGGGAAATTTAGAATTTCAACTGTCCCATATCTGTTCTATAAAATGCAAATTATTTTATCGAGTTGTTCTGATCATGGGCTGTATGTGCAGGAAACTTCTTGACCCAGGAAAGTAGGAAAATGGGCTTTGTATTGTATGCAAAGGCATCCTTGCCTTAATACCTTCCTTCAATGCAATAGTACGGACTGGGGGAAGTGCTCATTATACACAGAGAGGTATATCAAGAAGCAGACAGGCCGTGGAGGGTTCTGGCACCGCAGACACATAGTCTGTTTAAAAGCAGCTGGCACTGGACGCTGGGATTACAGGGCTACATTGTTATTTAGCAGATAAATCAGACGTTCGTTTAGGCCAGGAACTTTCTTCTTCTAGTTTTTTTTTTTATTTCTTGGTGCAGTTTAATTTTAAAAATCACAAAGGCATTGTGTTTTTCTTTTCATTGGTATGTCTTCACAAGCATAGGCCACTCTGCAGAGTTCGGCATCATCGCAGTGATCATCTGGGAGGCAAACAGTGTGAAACCGCTTGGCACCGAATGATTGCGCTCCCCCCAAGACGCAAAGAAAAGAAACTTGGCTGTAACATCCTGGACCCATTCTACCTCACTGGCTCCTTTGTGTTTATTTATAGCCAAAGCAAGGCTTGGGTTCCTGTTTCTTCAAATCCATCCAAGTTTTTTAGAAAAAAGAAAGCAAGCCATGGCCGCAGTCTGTAATAAGCCACTGATTATGATTCCCCTTCTGCTGCCCCCTGCTGGAGAAGTGGGTGGGGGGGGATCAAAATAAAGGACAGCTTTGTTTCCCAACAAAAACAAAGTTCACATAGCATGCTCTCCACTCTGCTTAAATAAAAAAAAATAATGCTTTATGGTGTCCAGATCCTTTCTCTCTTCAACACAACACTTTCCACCGCAGTAGTTTAGGGGGGGGGGGGGTAGATCATCTTGTGGAAGCCGTTCAGCACATCTAGGTATAAAATGATGAAGGATTTGTTTAAATAAAGTTATATGTTCATGTTATTAATTATTAGTTGGGGGATTTCATTTTTTTAAGTTCTCGTTTGTGTCCTCAGAGACAGTCACTGGTTTTACAGCGACAGTCTTCCTTGTTTTCTGAGCGCTTGGGATGGAGAAAGGTTTGAGAAGGAACGTCCATCTGTGGAGGGGGGGGGGGTAAAGGGGTAGAGGGATTTGGGGGGGGTTTACAAAAGCAGGCAGCAGCTGCTCTCTGTAGTCTTCTCACGGTTCCTCTGACCTGCAAAAGAGACACACAGGCTTACTATACACCTGTTTAGACATCTTAAAGGCTTCAGCTATTAATGTCTGGCTACTAGCCTGCCCCAGTGTTGATAATAAATTTAGTGGACTACACCACTAAGTAAGTATGAAACAAATTGCCTTAAATTTTCAGCAATCCACCCGACCCCAGTGACATATGTTGTATTTAACGCTAGACCTGTATTTATTTTAATAAGCAACATCATTAATTGCTGTCCTTATCGTTGTTTCTAGGGCTTGTAAACCAACACTAGAGCAGCCCTAGTGCCAGGCAGCTACGCCTCGAAGTGTTGTCATGTTACATTACAGCACAGTGAGAAGGGAACGTTGCTTCATGGCTACGGCTAGCTCGTGTTGGCGTTCTCCAGCTGTAGCAGTGTGAGGGGATCTATTCCGATCAGCAAGTTTACCGTGGGAGTTCGGCTCAGGCAGCGTCTCGCGGGCCACCAGGTGCATCACTGTGGTCCTCCCGGGAGGAAGCTTCAGAGCTGGGAAGGGAAAGGCATGAGAATCAGCAGGGGGCGCCACATGCACAGCTCAACCAAGGGGAACAGACTGCAGCACAACGCTGGCATTTACACATAAGATCAGTATCTGGGCAACGTCCAAAACTCAAAGTAATAAAACCCCAATTAAAACACCAAATGCCTTCTAGGTGTCAGCACTTTAACTTGCTGTATGGAGAATAAATTAACCAAAAAAAAGGGATTGGATATCTAAAAACTGGAGAAACTGTTTGTGCAGCAGACACAAGATCTTCAGATCTCTCAATACAAGGCAACACTGGCTTGCCAGCTACAAAGTAGAGGATTGTGTTATTTTAAACAGAGGAAGGAAATCTCAGAGCCTACTTTTGATTGCTCTGATCCAATTAAGAATCCAGCTGGGAAAGCAGTGCAGCACTGGGGAAAGAGCCCTGCAGTGCACAGCACAGCTCACATCGCCTGGGGAAAGAGCCCTGCAGTGCACAGCACAGCTCACATCGCCTGGGGAAAGAGCCCTGCAGTGCACAGCACAGCTCACATCGCCTGGGGAAAGAGCCCTGCAGTGCACAGCACAGCTCACATCACCTGGGGAACTACTGTATTGATTTTTATGCACCAGATTAGCCTCAACAGATTTTGGTCCACCAGAGCAGTCACTTAACAAGGAGTACCGTACCTCACAATACAAGAGGAAATATTATCCAGGACACAAGCAAATGGACTAAATAGGCAGGTACATTTTCATACCCAAATGCATTAAAAAAAAAGTTGAATGTAGTGCCCTAATCTTTGCTACACAGAAGAGGAATTTATTAGTATGGAGGCAGGAACAACAGGCTTCCCTGGAGATCAAAGTTTAAGTTTTGAGCTTTTAGAAAAGAAAAGTGATCTAAACCCCCCCATGAGCTGAGGCGTGAGATTGCTGGTGCGGAGTGGCATCCTCCTCCTCGCTCCCTTGCTTACCTCCCAGCGTGACGTTGCCATGCAGGAACCGGCCCTGGTAGATGAGTCGCAGGATGATGGGGCTGCTCACCTGCTCGTCCTCCCAGTCTGCAGCAGGACACACACGCACTCGCATTAGAGCACAGTTTACAACAGGCAGGAAAACCCTTCCTACGCTATCAACATCAAATCACAAACGAGCCCTACTGAAATAACTAAAATTATAGCACTAGGAACAATCATATACCTACAGCAAAGGTCATATATAATAACTTCCATAGTTGATTTCTACATATCTACCCTATGTGGGTTTAACTATGCGCTGTAAAAATGTGTTCATATTTTGCTTGGGGATGAATCATCCTTTAAATGGTTTAATCTTTAGATTTTGCTCTTTACGAGACCTGGACTCAAGTCTGATTTTTAGCCCCCCAGTGTATTACTGCCTAATTATTTAACTATCCATCCAGCAAGAGCGAAGCACAGCAACAGATTCTCCAAACAAATACCCCAAGGGGCGCAGCAAAATCAATACACACTCGCACAGGTATGTACACCTGCTAGACAACACAGGTTTTAAAAGGGCAGCGGTCAGGCCGACAGACTCCCATTGATCAGCACGTCGGGGGAACGCCAGGAGAAATGCCAAACAAAGCTAGTTGATTTTTCCAGTTAACGTGATAGGAGGCTCTCCGCCAGGCCCAGGCAGAAGCAGCATCAATACAAAAAAAACTGGAGCCCGACTGAGACGTTTAAGAGCGATCACACACAAGACAAGGTGGGGACGGACAGATTAGAGAGGTAGTAGAGAAGAGTCGAGACCGCTTCAAATTTGTATTAGACGTACAGTCAAAGACCTGCATGTCAAACAGAGCGGTGGAGTTTACACACAGGACCACGCACAGTGCAAGGTTATTAATCTGCAACACATGCAGTCTCATCCACAAATGCTGTAGTATTGTATACCACTGGAAGCAACAGCACTCAAAATGAAGAGCTTCTCATGAAGTTGAGACTTAAGAAATTAAACGCAATACAACAGAGAGAGAGATAGATACACACACAAATGTAATGCCTGCAGCCACACTATCTGGGACCCGATAAACTAAGCTGAGTGGGTGCTGGTCTTAATCTGCTCCTCATCAGAAAATGAAGTGGCCACTGTGCTGCTGCTGCTGCTGCTGCTGGAGGGGGGGGGGGTCGCCTTTCTGATGGGACTTTAACCCCTTATTGGGGGGTCAGATACTGGGGTCAAGCCTTATGCTCTACACCAGGCAACCCAGTTATCTTTACGAACAAAAAAAATAAAAATAAAAACCCACACACAACGATACTATTCGGATCCAGTTCAACGGAGACCCAAACAGTCCATGATGTAAAACAAGGCTGTTAAGTGGCTTGGCAGTCTGGATCCAGCAGGGTAGTTTTTATTTTGTTAACGAGAGACCACGGAATGGTAGTCCACAGCAGATTTAACTGGATGCGTCAGTGGCTTGAAAGGGGACTACTTTCTAGCGTTCACAAAATAGCAATAACAGACGGTCGGAATTCCTATTAAAGATGATGGAAATTGACCACATTCGTCGCACTTCCACCGGAGGTGCGACGTGGCAGAAGCCCTCGCTCACCCATTGGCCAGTTCTCGTAAACGTGTTTGGCGATGTCAGCCGCGGAGTCACTGGGGGAGAAGGTGAACTCCTCCGTCTTCCCGCTCACCAGGATCAGCCGCAGGTTCAGCTGGAAAACAAAACACTGGTTCAAAACACTCCGAACAGATCACACCCACTGGTCAACAGTCAGAGATATACCTCCCACCCCTCCTCCTCCCAAGACAAACACACTTCATAGTCGCAGGGCCAGCCAAACTCAACAGAACAGGAAGGTTCAGGGAGGTCTTGCTTTCAGGAGATTTCTCTAAATGGTCTCCATGGTGGAAAGGCAGAGTTTATTGATTTTTACTCAATCTGACGCAGAGAGAATGGAGCCTTTATTACCATGTGGGCTGTTGATTCTGCCCTCTGCCCCACTCAGAGAGAAGAAAATGGTTCACTGTTGCAGAGGCGTTTCCCCAGCTTCACATACCAGCATTCCCCACTCAATGAGCCATGGAATCAAGTCTTTCCACTGAACACAAGAGCGCTTCCCTTCCTCCAGCGCAAAAACTAGAATAACCCGTTCCAAACAGCTCTACCGACAAACTGCTACAGGCCACAGGAGGCCTAAACAATACAAGTCTAGTGACGGTGTCGTTCCATATATGAAAGATAAAGAAGCACAGAGCCCACAGCTTGTTTAAACAGAAACCAGGGTGTTTGTTCTGCAGGGTGTATCACACTTCATTTTCATTTCAATTGCATAGCATGCCAGAAAACAGTTACGTTATTTATTTTGTTGTTGGCAGTAAGTGACAGGAGAATCAGTAAAGTCTTTCACACTATACACCTAGCCAAAACAAAAAAGCTACAAAAATAAAATCAATCTATGTACAGTCTGAACTGCGCTCAGAATAGTGGTTTGTTTGGAGTTCCTGATCATAATCGTTAAAGATAAGAAAAAGACTTGTTAGCAATGAACCTTTCAATAAAAAACCGTAAACATTTTACATGCTGAAAGAATGAGTTCTACTGCATGTGAAATCTACCGTTTTAAAAAACAAAAACAGTTTTCTAGAAGCAGCTCCTATGCCCCAGACAGTTATGCAGTTTGTCTTCCTGATACAGAAAAACTTCATACATCATGTCCCATCTCCTAAATGCATTTACCGTCTGTGCATACTGATGCATCTAGAACGGGAGCACTTTACTCCAGCAGACCTAACCCTAACCCTAACTCAGCAAGCCAGTATCAGCAGCTCCTCAAGTCAGTATCAGCAGTACAGGGGGGTTTGCTGGGCATGAGAAGATAAACTTCAAAACCACAAAAACACTGACACAGTGTGAATTCAACTTCATGAAGTCTGCAGCATTAATAGAACATTTTGACTGCTGCTGCAAAGTCAAAACACTTTAAATACAGCACAGCTGTTAACACCCTGGTTTCAGTCTCTGCTGCCCTGCAAATAAGCATGGAACAATGTGCTCAAGAGCCCTTTGATCATGAGCAGATCTGAACATGGCTTATAATTAGGGTTGCCTTAACTATATTAAAAGAGATCAACTTAACCCGGTTGTGTATAAAAAAAGAAATACACAGCCGTATTGTCTGAACCAGTCCAGCCGTCTGTCTTCACAGCACATCTACACAATGCAGCCATAGCGGACGCAGTTTAAACTTCATTTAGGAGGAATTTGCTAATGCGATAACCTAACCCCAGGTGTTCAGGACAGCTCAGGATTGGTTATTACATTTTCACTGCTAGGATGTCATGCTGGGCTGGCATTGTCCTTTGTTTGGCAGCAACGCTGGTGTATATTAAAAAATGAAGACAACTAGAGCATTCTTGCTTCCAAGCTGAAGCAGCAGACGCCAGTCACAAAGACACAATAAATACACTGTGTATCCATGCCGTGGCCTGTCTTGGACCTGCCATGAAGACTGCTATTTAGAAAGAGCTCGCTAAACTGGCCAACAACATCTTTAAAAGACTAAACTGAATCCACTTTGACAGACTGCGAAGTCAGCCTCAACAGGAACAAACAACCACAGCCCCACAAAAGGTGTTAATGCCTCACAGTTCTTCAGTGAGACAGGCACACATGTTCAGAGCTGCAGCTGGCAAGCAGTGTGGGTTTGTGTTTAACACTGTACTGCTCTTTTCTTCATGTTGTTGTTCAGTTGCAGTTTCCTGCTATAATTTCCAAGTCTAGGAAAGGTTTCCAGTAGCTTTATCCCCAAGAGGCATCTGCTGAAAACAAAGTGTTCATATAAACAGAATACGAAGGCATGTCTAATTATGCTCAGGGCTGCTCGATTTAAAAAAAAAAAAAAAAAACTCAAAATGGAATGACGGCTAAAGCAGCGATGTTGCAGGAGGGGTCTTGCAAAAAATGGGTAGCAAGCGCGATTTGGGCCAATACTGCCCCTGCGCCCTCCCCCTCCTCCTCCCAAACATCTGCCCACCCAGATGACACAGCTTTGAAGCGATTAGCACAAACCAAATGGCCGCCTGACTAACACCAATCCTGCAGAGTCTTCCAAGACACGAACAGCAGGCAGAGGATGCCCAACATTTCTGTAGATTGTTAAACAGAACAAAATGTGCAAGGCAAGTTCTGTAAAAGCCAGTAGAGGGACTGAAGAACCCCAAGTTTCTAATTGATGATAATTTGTCTTGTCTTCTTGTTGACCATTCATTTTCCCATCAGTTCATTGCCTAAAATCTGCAGCTGTGGTAAATGCTGCTATTATCTTATCCTTAAAAAGTGACACTACCACCGCTCAATATCTCTGCAGTGGCTAGTACACTCACTACCTCCAAGTCTACAGGAATAGTGTCTAGTTCACAGTTCTGTAAATATACCACACTAGAAAATCACAAATGAAGCTTGCAGCCCTGCGCACTCTTTCTGGAACGTGCTACCTTGACAGTGCAGGCCTGGCTCTTCGCAGCTAGGTGTCCATGGAAACAAAGCTATACATGTCAGGCTGTGAGGGCACAGCGCTCTCGCTTTAACTGTGTAGATATGTTCTGCCCTAATAAATAAATAACCAGCTTCCCCATCAGGTTCCGTGCAGATGTCTTGTCATGCATTAGAGTGCTTTTAAAAAAGACCCAGGGTTAGACACACAGTGCTACTGCTCATGCTGAAGGACGTGAAGGGGTGGAGGGGGGTTATGGGCAACAGACCTTTTTAATTCTAAGTGCATAGGTGGTTACTACTGTACAGGTTGTATGTGTGTAATTACATATTACATGCCATCTCATTGATGAGGGTGGGTGTTGTGCTCTAACATTAGTAGACGATACAGCACACTTCTAAAAAGTGTGTGTGTGTGTGTGCTAGATTGCAATTTCTAAATGTGTGCTGCCTTGGTTTAATCATATGTGCTTCACAAAAGCAAAACTTATCTAAACTCACCCAGAAAAGTCAGCACTGAATAGCTGTAACCCCAGAGTATCCCCGCTGCAAAAACTCCAACACGGGAGGGGGCAAGACTGAGCTAGCAGGCTGGGGACTGTGACTGTCAGAGTGGGGTACAGCACTGCATGCGAGCCCAAGAATACTAAAGCCAACCGTCCTTAAATGAAATAATCCGGCACTGTTGCTGGGGGGGGGCTGTGTGACCCCAAGGGGCAAACTCATTTTCTCTGTGCCCTGTTGAGGGTGTGCAAGGGTGATATTTAAGGTATTCCCTGAGGAGTTGAGATGACAGTTCTCACATAAGCTCAGGACAGTCCAGCAAAACAAAAATAAACCTGTGCAATCCAACACCAACCTGCTGTAGCTCCGAAGAGAACAGGCGGAAGATAAGGGGTTAACCCAACTTACACTGAAGAGCCAACCTTTAGCCTTTTTTGCTACTAATTGCACGCGGATGTACAGAACTTGTATATCAAGTCAGACACCAGTTTTGCCATTTTTTCTTTGTCTTTTTTTCTTGGGGGGGGGGGTTGCAGAGTTTCATAGAATATGTCATGCAGGGATGGGGTAAGACTCCCACTGCATAGCAGTTTGATCCACTCCTGATTTTACTACGAGTTTAAGGTGGTAAATCTGAGCTTGTTACCTATACACTAGGGCAAATCAAGCATGTATTAAAACCTGCAATGGCTGAAACTGCTCTGCAATAGGAGTCTTATTTCCTTCCATGCGAAGTACTATAAATGTGTCGGTCTGCTTTTAGAAGGGGTTATCTAAATGCAGTATTTAGAAGGCAGGCTGACAATCTGTATAAATTTAGTAACTTGTACACTTGTGTCACGCCTCACACTAGCTAACAGCAGGGCTTGGACTCCATGACTGGCCACATTCCCGACTCCAGCTTGCCCCTGGGGTTGACAGAAGGGCAGGTGTTGGCGGGGCCAAAAGGAGCTGCCCCGTCATCTCCAACCAGTCTATTTCCAAACACCACAGAGTGTCATGGATCAAAGCGCTGAGGCTTGTGCCTGATGCTGGGGACGAGATCAACAAGTTTAACAAGAAGACTACCCCCAGACCTTTCTATAGCCTGCTTCACATGACCATGTGGGGGGGAGTTGGAAGTCATTTACAAGGTGTTGATGTACCTTTCAACCCCTTTGCCTCTTTGTAACACAGCCCCCAACTCTCCCTTACCTCTGCCACTGACCCAGCTTAGCCTTGATCAGTACCCCTACACACACACACACGTTCTTCCTCTATAGCGTCCTTGCCCAATAGCCCAGACCCCAAAGTAGATGCCAAGTTCCCCTAGAATCCTGCAAGTGGCCTGGCCCCACCACTATCCATCCGGCCCCCTCCAGACATCCACGTGAAACACAGCAGAGATATGCATGAGCTGGACTGGGGGTTTGTTTGACCAAAACAAATCTGGAGAGTAGCCCGGTGAACAAAGTATCTAAGGGTTGTATTCGACAACACAGCTGGTTTCACATTGCTGTATGTGTTATCAGGGTGAACAGTACACAAACAGTTTGTAACAGTCCCACTAGATGGGGGGGCTGGGGGGGAGGGGGGGAGGAAATTGGCCTACTTGTCCTCAAACTTAAAATCCTGGGATCACATTCAATTGTATTCCCAACCCACCCCCGCTCTCAACAGGGGGTAGAGGGTAATTTAATAGATTTGGGACAATCTCATAAAAGCAGAGACAGCTGGTTTCCCTAGCAACATGGGGGGAGGGGGGTTGCTCACCAAAAATAAGACACTAAAACTAAAACAAATATTAAAAAAGTAAACTATGTTTACTAGAAAAAAGAATGTGCGGAAAAACAGTGACTTACCGTGTCTGGGTCGTGGTGTGAGGTCATGTCGTTGATTCAGGTCTGTCTGGATCTTTGTTCGGAGAGGCAGAGTATTTACAATGAGGCTGTATTTGTACCGCCACAGCGTTACGCCGCCTGGCACTGACGGGACACTGCAGAGCACGAAAATACTCGTCGCCTACCGTCGGAACACATACAAGTGCAAATAACTGCAAAATTCACCCCGATATCTACCATCGGTATTAAATATTTGTGTATAGCTACCTACAAATGATCGCTGCTCGGAATGTACAATGTTACAGTTGGTTAATAAGGAGGTACACTGGTAGTACACGATCCTATCTAACTACACGCAACTCTTCACAATTGCGTTAAACAGAAATACAAACAAACATTTAACTAATACTCCAGGGAAGTCCTGTATCTTTCTGAATCCCATCTGTAGTGTACTCGTAAGAAAGGAAGTACGTATTGAAATTGAACGGTTTTGGCTTTGTTTTTTTTCCGCGTAATTACAGTTGTTTGTAATAATAACATACAGATATTACCTGTTGTGAACGTAAACAAGAATAAGCGGAACGGCTACCTGCTGGCAAGTGAAACACGAATTATCAATAACACTGATTTCACGAGCATTTTACTGCAAGAAAACGGGAAGCAGCTCGAACAACGAGACAACGTTTTTAACGAACAGGAGACAAACCAAACAAGAAAAGCCAATTTGCTAGCGTTAATATTCTCTTTTTACGACAGCGTCTCAAACCATGTCAGCGGCTGGCTGTATCCTTTTTTTGCCCCCAGCTTCTCTCCGCTTGAAAATACACACACAAACACACACCGGACGGCTAATGGCAGCCGATTTAAAGACACCGGAAATCAGCTGGGCCCCATCACTCAGGAAACGAAACTCCGCAAGGTGTGCCGGGAAGTGTAGTTTTAGTCCTCACAAAACTGCTTCCGAACGTGTGTTTTTTTTAAACGACCAACGAAGCGTTTTTGGAATCATCCATAATTCTTAAAACGTGTTCGAAACAAACCTAAACATTTTAATAATATATGACTATGTAAAATATGTAGAGTAAATATAACTATAATGCTATTTGTATTTATTTATTTATGTATGTCATTTAATTGAAGGGGTCCTTATACAAAAAAATCATTTATATTTCATAAAGCATTGCAGAGCTTAAAAACTATTCAAATGCTTCCACAGAGCCGAATCTTCCGATCCATGTTGGTCTGCCCCAGTTTTGTTAAGACTGCATTTTATACAGGTCTTATTTCTCACAAGCTTTTAGACTTAAAATAATACCATTCCTAGTGATTATTTTAAAGGTGCTACCCATACAGTTATAATACACAATTATAATAGCAGCTGTGTACTGTACGGGTGTTTCTTGTAAAATGTAACGAGTATTCAAAAACACTAAAAACGTAAGCAAAAAAAAAAGATGTTTACAGTTTCGCTTTTCTCCTCTGAAGAAAACAGAGCTTACGCATGGCAAATATAACCTCCTACTGCTGAATGTAGCAGCATGAGGATGGGATGTCTGAGTGACCGACAGAAGGTAAGGTCGTGGGCCTGCCTGCAACTACCTTGTGGTGGTGTAGACAAACTGGCCAGCCAACAGTGCAGCTGCACGGAAAGCCAAACTATCGATGCATGTAATACACATTCGAAAAGTTTACTTTTTTTTCAATAAATTATTTCATTTGTTTGAAATGTTGCAAAATGTTGACAAAACATACAACTACCAGCATACACTGCGTTCACCCGGCAGCTACGTCACTCACTTGTCCACGCCGAGTATCTCCACCTCTTTAGCAATAACCCCTCCCCGCTGTTTTTTTGTTTAACTAAAGACATAATGTTCTAAACCAGTACCCCGCCCTCTCTGCCGGTTGCTTTTACCGCTCAGGAAACACATCATAGCCTGGGACAGATTGCACACCAGCGCTGTTGTGCAACGCAGTCTGGCTTTGGTTTAGAGTTTAAGCGACTGCATTTGAATACAAACAGGATCTCTCTGGCACCCCTCAAGGTTGTAATTTCCCGTTCTGGTTTAGCCAGTGATATGTATGTTACAGTGATTCTAAGATGAATTCTGGGGTTTGCATGCTGATTCTGTGCGCTGGCGATTAAAATGAGACCATGACCTCACTGCATCTAAACCATGACCTCACTGCATCTAAACCATGACCTCACTGCATCTAAACCATGGCCTCACTGCATCTAAACCATGGCCTCACTGCATTTAAACCATGGCCTCACTGCATCTAAACCATGACCTCACTGCATCTAAACCATGGCCTCACTGCATCTAAACCATGACCTCACTGCATCTAAACCATGACCTCACTGCATCTAAACCATGACCTCACTGCATCTAAACCAGTGGTGACCAAAGTTAGCACTGCCACTCCTGGCCTTTGTTCCAACTCTGTTCTAAATTGTTGAATTGACCCAAACCGGACCCTGAAGTCATGATTTCTATAGCTTGAGCTGTTAAACCTGGAGTGGGATGGCCCTCCAGGACTGGGATTGGGATTGTAAAGCACGCTTCAGTTTACCAAATTCGTCAAGGTCACAGACCTGTGTGAACAGGAGTTCTGCGTCTCACAATAGCTCCGTGCCTCTGACCCGCCTGAATGGGGGATCTGAATACAGACATTCCAGCTCAAATGGACCACGTGTTGTATATTTCACAGCCCGTTTCCCATGAACTCCTCTCAGCTTTACTCTTCAATATCTAAAGCACATGCCACATCATCATTAATTACTTTTTTAATCAAAGACGATAGCTGCCACTGTATACGAATGCTTGGTGAAATGAAAGCCACTTCTCCAGGAAGTCCTCTATTTTGAGCGCACTAATGATCAAAGCTTTAAGCAATTAGGAGCATGAGACTGAAATAGCCCGTACCTTATGAGAAGGTTGCGGCTCTGTAATAAGTGTGCCCCTGAACAGCATGCTTCTGAGCAGATCTTTGAGCTGATCTGCAGGTGCTCAGAGAACTGCATGAAAAGCAAAAACCCACTGGGGTGCAGCTGAGCTCCAGTCAGTTCAGCCCCCGCGTTAGGCTTCCCCAATCCCTCTACGTAGCAAAGTCTTTGCAATCAGGCTAATTGTATTACAACGTGTTAGACGAGGAAAACTGTTTCCTCGCATCTAGGTCATTTGCAAAAAGATGTTTTACAGCTCAAGGACATTTTAAATGTGAACACCTTGTCAGCAACACTGTATTAAGATGTATTGATTTGCTGTAATGTGGGGTTTGTATGCCATGTACCGAGAGGTTAACAGTAAAAGAAACCATGGAATAATATAATATAATACAATATGTAATGCTAGGATATCCTTTATTAAAAGTTTCCCATGGTACATTTCCAGTCCATTAGCAGTTTTCCCCATAGTGTACAATGATTTATCATGTTTTTTTTATTATTTTGACTTGCTTTACCATACTTCTCTGGGCTTTACAATGCTTACCTATGCTTTACTACATGTTGCCTTTACTATGGGACACTTTTATAAGGGGCGCTAGGATATAATATACCACAATACAGAAATGATTAATGCAGATTTTTATTTAAAAAAACAAAGCACATTTCTGTACAAACAGTACAGAAAAAAATACATACATTTACAAAAGCAGAAAGCAATCCACAACATTAGAGAAATGAGACAGTGCTTTTCAAATAGGCCAGGACCCAGAATGCACACAGAGATGGGCCTGGTGGATACAGAACAGAAGGCTACAGTGGACTTGCAGGTGTACTTGGGTTACATACAGAAGCTAAAGTGGGTTTTGTTTAGATCTTCACTGCAGTAAAAGCACAGCGGTCTGCTGAAGAACAGTTTAGAAAAACTGAACATGTTAATAAGCATAACATTGCTAGCGTAACATTGTTTTAGAACAAATAGTAGATAATAATAATAATAATAATAATAATAATAATAATAATAATAATAATAATGTCTAAAACTTAAGTCATCCAGCCCAAAATCTTTCATCTTTTTTTTTTTTTTTTTTTAATACAGATGCAGGTGTTTCTGTGACAAAAGTACATTTAATACCAAAATATCACCCTTCTATTTACAAAAATAGATCAAAAAAATATTATTACATAGCGCTGAATCACCTCCAAACAAATATTACAAACATCATCATCCCAACGCAGCCCACAGAGCAACAGAAGCAAGCTCTGAAGTAAACACAAAGCCATGAATAACCTCAGTGTGAAACACACACCAGCTGCATCACGTTCAGCATGCAGTCTCACAGACTGCCTCCCTCTCCAGCTCTTTCAGCCTGGTAATCCACAATACCAGTTATACAATTTCTACATTTCGCTTTAGTTCACTTCACAGCACCATGCTCTAAACAGTTATGACATTATTGCCCTACAATTTGCATGTCAATAAAGCTGCATGTTTTGGGGCACTGTGTTCACACTTGCACAGCATGCTCTGTATCTCCAAACTGCCTGCTTTTTACTTTGGGGGACTAGCAGCCAGTGAGAAATACAACTTATTGTAACATAATAGACTCGCTCCCCTGCATTGCTGGACTGCTCAAAGCAACACTAGGATCTGTTTTATAGCTGCGTTTCGGACCATCACTGACATTACAAAACATACTGGAGATTCAAGTTATTAAAAACCAAGGGGCGGTTTCATAAATATTGAAACAAGGACCTTAACACCACAGTGGTCATGTCTGTCTGTCTGTCTGTCTGTCTGTCTTTTCTGGAAGATCGCAGCATTTCAAACGGCAGTTCATACTGGGAACGATCCCGGAGACAAACGAGGTTCAATTGAAACTAAATTATAAATAGATACAATACACTGGATACAGAAATCATCGATCAACCGCATATTATTATTAATCTGTACGCTGTAACACAGGAATCAAAAAGAACTGTGAAACCAGGACTATGTTTACAAAACAGGACGAGGACGCAGAAGTCAGACTCTGCTGTTGATTAAAGGAGGTTTCATGAAAAATAAATACATTTCATTAAATAAATCAAGAAAATCAAACAATGTAAAAACAAATTGGACTAGCTGTGCTTCACCACCCTCAATACCTCGACAAATCCAGCACAGAGATGAAGAAAGATATTTAAAAACACATGGCCTATATACATACGCACGCACAAGGTCATTGATAAAGATCAAAACAAATGAAAAGTAACAAATTCTTTGACGAAAGTTCGGCCCTGAACTCTCGTCTTGAAATATTTACAAACACAAACCTCTGCAAATAATCTGGGATTAACATGGTTCAGAAACAGAAGGCAAGACACACAACAAACAGATCAAGTCTGATTCCTGTAAGCCTAGTGTTTTCAGTTCAGTTCACTTTTTTGGTTATTCCCACCCACCGTGTAAACACACACACACGTGTAAAATGAGACGCTACAGATACAATACATTTCTGCTTCGCAAAAATTGCCTTTCTTTGCTGAATACTGTACAACAGGCTTTGCTTCACCCTGATGTTTAGTGATTATATAAATCAATGAGGCAGTGGCACGTGGGCCCGGCTCATACCGGGGTTACTGTCTGTTTGGAATTTCTACATTTCAGTTTAGTTCACGGCAGTTTTCTAAAAGCATGTTATGGGATTACTGCTCTACAATTTACATGTAAATAAACATCCATTGTCTGCACACTTTTATACACACACAGTATATATGCATACTGTGACAGCTGTGGAGAGCCAGCTTTAATAAATATACAGACGCTTGCACATGTACAATCTGACTTGCACTGCACAGGTAGTTTTGCAACAGGGTTTGAAGGAAGACTCAGTTTTGCACAGCAGACAGATTCAGTCCCGTGTGCCGAGAATCCTATTCCCCAAACCCAAGCAAGTATATTTAATGCATACAAATAAATATCTCTATACAGTATGATACAACATATACATTAATGTACTGGACACAGACACAGACACACGCACGCACGCACACGTGGAAGTTCATTTCTCTGGGTTTATTTGACCTCCTGCTTGAGGTGGCTGACGGTGCTGGTTCAGTGGTGGACACCCTTCCTTCGCTCTCTCTCAAGCTCCGGAGCTCTCAGTCCCAGGCTCCACCTTCAGGTAAATGGGGGTCTTGGCTCCGAGGGCTGCCTCGTATTTGTCTTGATCTGCCGAGCTCTGAGCCACAGAGCTGTTCCGGATCCCGTAGGCGAAATAAATCAGAAACCCTGAAGAAAATAAAACAAAAGAAAAAAACATTCAATGTATGATTGAGCATTTGATATAAGAGAGAGAGAGAAACACACCAGACATTTACTGCAAAGCATTAGTGAAATACCATATTGAAATGATCTGGTACGGAGAATGCAGTGAAGAAAGACTGCAGTACTTCAATGCTGTGAAACTCACCTATAGTCATCCAGACAGCGAATCGCACCCAGGTCCCTGCGTCGAGCTGCATCATGAGGTAGACATTGACGAAGATACTGAAGAGGGGCAGCAGAGGCAGGAAGGGGACCTGTAAACAGAACAGAGGCTTCAGCACGGAGGCAGGCAAACACACCAGCACACACACCAGCCAAGAGATGAAACGGAAAACAGCAGCTCTTTGTTTCTCTTGTAGACACAGCTAGGGAAGCTCCTTCATTTCAACACCAGGAACACGGTTGTATTTTTAAAAGGGAGATGTTTTCCAATACCTCCCCAATGTACTCGTACTTCATAAAACAACACGTGTACAATTCACTGTTGGGCCATGTTGACATTACACTGCACGTTGGCTTCCTTTATAACAGCTCTGTGCTAATTCCCTGTTTGCAATATTTCACTGTTCATGCGAGATACATATTCTTCAGTGCGCTGCCCCTCCTCCCCAGCTCACCTTGAACGTGAGGGACTCTCGGCTCTCAGGCTGTCTCCAGATGATGGCGATGCAGACGATGGACACGGCCGCCAGGACAGCGCAGACCGTTACCCACAAGGGCTCCCCAGCCACCAGGGAGGGCATCTTCACAGACAGGACACAGCACAGCACTGTGAACACCAGCGCTGGGGGAGAGACAGGGAGAGATTCAAAACACAGGAACCAGCGCTGACACTGCTGTCACGACAGGGATGGAAATATGACTCCCACTGCAGAGCAGTTTGATCCGTGCCTGGGATTACTGGTCACCCTCCCATCGTGCCGCAGTTGAGAATAATCGAAGTGTACGAAGCAGCCTTTCAGACTCACAGATGGTGGCGGTGGTGATGTAGACGATGAGCCCAGATGTCTTGGTAGGGAAGTCACAGTTGGGGACGAAGAGCAGCTTCATGGTGAACTTTTCCTTCAGAGGGACGGTCTCGCAGGCAAACTCGTCTCCGCTGTCCGAGTCGTTCATCGCAGTCTTCTCTCCGCTCAGATCCACCATCTTCTCACACTGACCGGGGCTGCTCAGCGAGCCTGGCTGGTACCTGGGGAGGAGGACCCAAGCATACACTCAGCTGTGCATCCTAGGAAGGGTCCTATTCACGTGACCGTACGTGCTACTTGTCTTACCACGGTTTTATTTAACGCATGTTATACAATATGTTTTTAATTCATGCTCAAACACCATGCTGGAGGTCAGGTTTGTTTTGTGGACTGACCTAAGGATGAGCACGCAGACGGCAACGAGGGAATACGCCAGCAGGGTCCCGATTGACATGAGATCCACCAGAGCAGCCAGCTCAAAGAGGAAAGCCATGAGCGCTGCAGAGGAGAGGAGAGGAGAGGACCGGGTTAGCTCTTACTCTTTGTACGTTTCTTTGTTGTTTATCTGTTAAAATCACTGGTTTTAAAGATTACCGAATGAAAAAGACTAATTAAGCAGGCCACTTGTTTCTACACTGATTTTCAGTCCTATACGAAAGCGGTTTAGAAACGACCCCTCCTGTGGAAACCGACACTTGAGATAGCGTGTGCCCCCCCGCCCCGCTGTACCTGCGATGACCCCCGAGACGATGGTGGCCAGCAGGGGGGTCTTGGTCTTCTTGTTCATGCGGGACAGGAAGCGGAAGAGTAGCCCGTCCTCAGCCATGGCGTAGATGACCCGGGGCATGGGGAACATGGAGCCCAGCAGACTGGGGGTGAGGAGAGGAGACAGGGGTTAATCACGCACCACTGGGCTTTATCACTGTTAATAATAATAATAATAATAATAATAATAATAATAATAATAATAATAATAATATTGGAGTTTGTTTATTTATATTCAAAGGTGGGTCAAATATATCTTCCATAACTTCAAACTAAAAAATGAAGAAATTCGGGAAAAACATTGTAAAAACATGACGTGTATCACTGAGTCATGAAGTAATGTGGGAGCACTGCCCTGGCAGAGCTGTGAGTAGCTGAAGTGCGTGCAAGAGTGTGTGTGTGTGTGTGTGTGTGTCTGCGTGCGTGCATGCGCGTGTGCGTGTGTGTCTGCGTGCGTGCGTGCGTGCATGTCTGTGTGTGTGTGTGTGTCTGCGTGCGTGTGTGTGTCTGCGTGCGTGCATGCGTGCGTGTGTGTCTGCGTGCGTGCGTGCATGCGTGCATGTCTGTGTGTGTGCGTGATCAATGCGGTCAGCCAGGGCAGACTGGCTGGTTACCCACCTGGTGGAGAGAGCGCAGAGCGAGCCCACGGCCACGATGTAGCGCGCGGGGCCCCAGCCCACGTACTGGAAGGCCTCGGGGAGGGGGCTCTGGGTGTCCAGGATGTAGTAAGGCATCATGAGCGTGAGCGCAGCCGACACCCCGAAATACGCAAAGAAGCAGATGAGCAGCGAGGCCACGATGCCAATGGGGATGGAGCGCTGGGGGTTCTTAGCCTCTTCACCTGGGGGTGGCATGGGAGAGTGAGACACAGCACAGCACAGCACACTCCTCGCTGAGCCACACACCTCCCGACTTCATACAGGGGGAAGGAACACTCCACGTTCTTACATGTGTCCCCTGGTATGCAGCAGCACACAGCTAGTGTGGTCAGACATCCACGGCTATTATCAGACAAGTGTTCTCTGATCCTCTCAGTGCAATAGATTTACTGATGTGCTGCTGTTTTATAAAGAACGTGTATTGAGATAGAGAGAGGGAGTTAGGAATGAGAGAAAGAGGACAGCAAGAGAGAGAGAGAGAGAGGGGCGGATTGATAGTTAGCAATGAAAGATGGAAAGAGAGAGAGAAAGAAAGAGACAGAGAGAGAATCAGAAAAAGTGAAAATAAATCAAAGGGTTGATAAAGCAGAGAATGAAAATAGAGTCAGTTAACTAAAAGCTAACTCCAACAGATATAGAGTGAACCGATAGAGAAAAGCTGCCAGAACAAAGCCACTTGTGGGCGTCAGTTAGAGCCTGGAACCCGTGTCTTACTCGTGGTGGCGATACAGTCGAACCCAACGAAGGCGTAGAAGCAGGTGGCGGCGCCCGACAGGATGCCCGTGAAGCCGAAGGGGGCGAAGCCGCCGGCCCCGAAGCTCTCGGTGCTGGCGTTGCTGGAGGAGGAGGTGTTGGTGTGATTGTAGAAGTCCTCCTGGGTCAGGCTCCAGTTGTGCGTGTCTCCCTTCACGAAGCCCGAGATGATGACGAAGCCCAGCACCACCAGGTTCACCCCGGTGAAAATCTTATTGACCAGCGCCGACTCGCTCACGCCAAACGCCAGCAGACCTGCGAGACACAGGAGAGAGGGAGCAGGTTTAAAACTGGCATCGCAAGAGATCTGTCCTGACAGCAAACCACCGATCAAGTGCTAAATGAATCCTTCCGTGTGAACCAGTAAACCTGGAATGGAATAGAATCCTAGCAGCAGTCTACTGGGCTCTGTAGTTTATGTATACCAGCTGAGCCCAGTCCTAAATAACACTGGGATATGCGTCAGGAAAAAAAAAAAAAAAAAGAATAAAAAAAGTGCCATTACAATGTTCCTACACCAGGTGGCATCAAGCACCATGTGAAAAAAACAACCACATTGAATTAAAAAAAGGTAAACAACAACAACTCAAAACAGAATGTACCACCCCCATCCCGCCCCGAGGACTCCCTCACCTGTCAGCAGCATCACCAGGATAAGTGCAAAGATGTCTGGGTACTCAGCCAGTACCCCCGGCACCCTGATGGACACGGAAGCCTTGAAGAAGATGGAGATCTTCTGCTCCACCAGGTTATCGAACGTGGAGCTCCACGCCCGGGCCACGCTCGCTGTACCTGAGCACAGAGAGGACACGTTAGGACCGCTCCGGACAGAGATCAGCCATACAGGGTCCCAGTACCACTCCACGAGAGATCGGAGCGGCTTTCTGACCGCTCTGAAAACAGCTTGTACCTTACAGCACCCTATACAGTACGCATTGTTTTAATAATAATGAGATTTCTTAAACAGTACAGCTAATCACCCTGGAGAGATCGTACATTACGATACAACTTCACTCAAGTTCTGCCTCATGCGGAAAACTACCAAGCGTTTTTCAGCAATACCTTGAGGGCGGTATGTAGGTGTAACAGGCAGAATCGGATTTGTTAATCTGTCCGCTGCTTTTGGCATTGGATATAAAGCCTTTACTTTTTGCACTTTATATTGAACAAGTACATTCAGTACTGGCATCTAAAACAGTAGCTGCACCCTATTGGCAAACTACATTGGAAATATATCCTTTTTTTTTTTTTTTTTTTTATATTCCTTTTATATCTCTTTCCATTGTTGCAACTGAGCAGTTGGTTTTAACCATGCACACTACTTCTATCCTAAACCAAAACAGCGATTTCTCCTCTATTTTAACCCCACATCTTGCGCGTGCTTTTCACTGTAACAAAGCGCACTCACCTATGACATACGAGAGAATCAGATTCCAGCCGGTGATGAACGCCCAGATCTCTCCGACGGTCACGTAGCTGTAGAGGTACGCCGAGCCGGTCTTGGGGACCCGCGCCCCGAATTCAGCGTAGCACAGGCCGGCGAGGACGGAGGACAGGGCAGCGATGAGGAAGCAGAGTACGATAGCAGGTCCTGCCTTCTCCCTGGCTACTTCCCCCGCCAGCACGTACACGCCGGCGCCCAGCGTGCTGCCCACGCCCAGCGCCACGAGGTCCAGCGTGGACAGGCAGCGTGCAAAGCGAGTCTCCTCCATGCTACAGTCCAGGGCACGCCGGCGCAGCAGCTGCTTCCCGTACTGAGCCATCTTCTTACCAGCCATGGCGAGAGAGTCTTCTTCTAAGAGCTGGCAACACAAGACAACGGGCAGGATTACAACCTGGCATCGATGTGCGCATTTAAAAAGAAAGAAACGCGATCCCAAAAAGAAACGGTGTGGTGCTCAGACAAAGTCCAGACATGCATTTCAACTTTATAATTCAAGACAATGATGTTTCTGAGAAAGACCTAGCTGTCGAAGCATCTTTTTAAAGCTGAAATTATCAAATACGTGTATTTTTAATAATATAACCTGTGAATAAACACCTCAAACTCACTTTACCACCAGACTCTAAATGCCGAAAGTATTCTCTGTTATGTTACTCTCCCAAAGTCCATTCCAGTTCAATTTAAAATGTACCAAATTCCTGTTAGTGTTCAAATCAAACAGCAACAGGACAATAAAAGTAAATGAACAGCAATACCCTGGCTGGTCTTGTTCCCTCCACAATCCAAGCAGCAGCTTCTTGTGATATAAAGGCAGCACCCAGGACGCTGCGTGCGTGTGTGTGTGTGTGTGTGTGTGGCTGGCTCTTTTCTACCCTCTCAGTTCGGTACACATCCCTCCCACACACCTAACACAAGAGACCACAGCTTGCTTGTATTGTATCGATCACAAGGAAGCTGTAGAGTCTTGTGTAGAATCAGAATAAGAAATCAGTTCCAGAAATCCCCTATTTCATCACCTTACCAACAACACGCCTGTCACCAGTATCAGCATCAATCAGAACAAGGGTCAATACCAATGCACTCATTCAATTACAATGCCAATGCGCTCATTCAATTACAATGCCAATGCGATCATTCAATTACAATGCCAATGCGATCATTCAATTACATCGACTAGTAAGAAAAACAATAGCGTTCCTCCCCAAAATTCAGCAATTGCTTCAAACTGGCTTCTTAGCGCCTACGTTAGTAGCAAAACATCAATAAAACATTTCTACACAATCAGAGAATGATTACTAAAGCATAGTGCACTGCATTTTCCACTGTGATCAACAAGTGGGTTTCCTGTGTGAAAATATACTGAAAAGACTTCTAGTTTCACGATCCTTCCTGCCAACAACCGTGAACCAGCAGATTCCTGAGCGAAAGATAAAGACAAAGGTGTTACAGAGGCTGGGGACCTTTGAGGGTGGGAGCGATGGAGCCCGTGTGACGAGGCAGGCTGAAGTAAACTAATACAGACAGTAAAACAACAGCTACAATGGATTTCCACAGTGCTCAGCTCTGTTCTGTACTTTCCAGCACTTACTTAACTTCCTGGACCTATGAAGCAATATTATGACTTGCATTTTTTATTTCCCAGATTCATTTTATTACTTTTTGTAAATATCTATATTTACTTCCCTGTTCCTCTTGTAATCTATTTTTGTCATTATCTGTTCATCCACTTACTTTAAGCACAACTTACTGTGAGGTCCTTACCTAGAAGTGACTGTAACAGCATTCCTTTTGGATGCCAAAACCTGGAACAGCAGATGCCTTAATGCAAGACACCAGGTGTGTCCCTCAGTTACAGGTAGGGTTTGCCTATAAACATATAATTCACATTCAGACTCTCCTACAGTGAGGCTCCAGGCAGGACACACCGTGTGTGCTATACTGAGAGGAGGCTTTTTAATAAGGATCTCTGAAACGCAGTTCACTTGCAGCTCCAAGCGTATGCCACTCCTGGATATTCCTGCTCCACCGCACGGGCTGGCTGTGTGGGCTGCCCTGTTGGTCCTCAGATCCCTGTCAGCTTCCTAAGGAATGCTTTTAAAGTTGCGCATTCCTTACAGAAGCAGTAACAAAAGACACCTTGTTGAGAAATAAAGAACGCACACACGTCTGTACCAGAAAAGTGAGCAGCTAGCTTGCGTGACACATGACCCACACCGACAGCAGCCTGGCGCCCTACTATTATTTTGAAGCCAAAGCGAACATTCAAAGAGGATTAAAATGATTGAAGCAAGTAACGTCCACAGCCCAGGTTTTAAGTCCCAGTGTGCAGGGAACAAGCTCAGGTGTGTCTTATTATTAAACTCAAAGTAAAACCAGGAATGGATCAAACTGCACCTGGGGCTTCATGCATGCAACCGTTTGGTTTTGAAATCTGTAACATTGAACATCTGCAGGGCAAGAAACCAGCTTGTTTCTATAGAAAGCCTCAAAGGTCACAGCTGCCTGCCAGACCAACAAAAACAAGCCTCTCGTTGTCAGGACCCGTGTGCAGTGGATTACAGCTTCAAGGAGGGCACTGCTTCTCCTGTGAAGAGCCAACACTTAAGAAACCCCACAGCAGCCCCCCTCGTCTCCTTGTGTTGAATGAAGTCTGAGGGAGGGTCACAAAGGATACTGGGGGCTGGAGGTGCTTCCTGCGGTACAGAATCGGGTCTGTAATTGGACGCAGACACGCTGCCAGCGGAGGTTTTAAAATGCTGTCCTGTTTTCTAAAAGCAACGGTAACTTAATCTAGCCCCCGAAAGTCACTTTCACATGGGCATTTGATGGCGAGCAGGTTTAAGCTGCTGCGCACCCCATACATCACGAGGGCAGTGATGCAGCCCAGCGGCACCGCTCTGCTCTGAGGCTGGAAGTGTGCCAGAGCGAACCCAGACCCTTTCATCGGCTGTCCCCTGTCTCCTCACAGCCGGATGAATATTTAAATGCGTCTGACAGGCGATACGTGTGTAACGAGGTACTGGAAGGAAAAACGCAGTAACCCTGTGAAAGCACCGCGTGATCCCCCCCGCCCCCTCCTCCTCTGTGTGAAGCCAGTGCAGATCAAGTCCTGCCTGGGAGGGAGAGGCAGAGGCAGGCGAGGACTGGTTACCCTGGATTTGACACACCTGAGCCAGTTATTCCACATCATTAGAACGCCCGCCACGAGCACAGCATGATTGATGTTCTCGTGCTAGCCGGTTTAACCAGAGGAAGTCACGGCTCCTCCCTGCTCTCCGCTTCGAAATCCCAGTGACTTTAGCAACACTGATCTCAATAAACAGAGTGCAGCCAGGATACCGACACGCATCCTGTCTAGGGACAGTGCCAGTGCAGTCCTACATTGCTTCTACTGTTGTACACAGTCCTGACCTTGCATATCTAAACCACACTCTTTCTCCATCTCTGAAGCCGCAGTTTGAGATCAACAAACGCTGCCAGGGCGTTCAGTCGCGTCACGCTCCACCACTCTGAAACCCAAAGTCAATACCTTGACAAGCTGCGCTCAAGCTTTGATACAGCAGTGACATCCTGCCTAGCTCTCTCTCTCTCTCTCAGGTATAGAGATCCTGCCACGCACTGGCCCTGATCCTAATCACGCGGAGTCCACGACGGGATTAGTGCTCAGCTGACTGGGTCTTGGGACCAGACTAACCCCACGTGTGCACATTTCCATCGTGCTGAAACTCTCAAAGACTGCCTCACACAGTGATTAGCCTATTCTTTCAATCCCACCTCCCAGGGACAGCGCTTAGCAAGCACAGCAGGTGTACGATCTCCATGTCAACAGAGACCACGCTGTTCCTCAACGATCTGCACAAGAACACACACACACACACACACACACACACACACGCTTTCACCATGGCATCAGAAGCCTTCAAGTACCCCAAGTGTTTGTGTTCAAAACACACTTCCACTTGACAAAGGTGTATTAAACAAACCGGAAGGTTGAGAAGCTGGCTCTCCTGAGCAAACCCATTACACGGATCTGGAACGTTCATAGAACACATCCCCAAAGCCTGCTGTACATCGTCTCAGAGCTCAGAGACGGCTGGCAGCCCTGTCCGTTTCAAGCGGTGACTTTGTCTCAAATCCAGGATTTCCGGCCCCTTGTCCTCCATCACTAGAGTGCTGAATGTAGGCACTGGCACGGAACATGCCATAGGAAAGGCAAGAACAAGAGGCTTGTTGCGAGGCAATGCCAGCCCTGCACAAAAACATTTTCTCTGGCTGTTGACCTCTCTTCCTGAATAATAGTTTCATTAACAGAGACAAGCAGCTGCGTGAGCCTGCATACCTTCACAGCCTCTCAGACGCTGCCTCTCCCCAGATCCTCTATTAATATGGGCACCGCTCATCTTCGTGATGTTGCTGCCAGGGAGTCAGCAAGGAGCAGCGCTGCCAGGGTACCTCCGAGCACCCAGCATCCCCCCCCCCCCCTTACCTTCTCAGAGGATAGCGCCGCAAGGTTGGGAGTGTACAGGTAGCGATTAATGAATTAGGCTCTGAACGATAATCCTCTCAGACAATCCTCCTTCTTATAACCTTTCCCAAGTTTCCTAATCCCACCACTTTTCACAACCATCAACTAACAGGCCAGTCTTTGTTGCTCATTCATTAGTCAGCAGAGACGGCTCTATGAGTCTGATATCACGGGGTGGGGCACATGGATCTTTTCATTGCTTGCTAAATTGGAACAATTTTAGCAGGACTATGAACAACTCATCTCCATCCAAAAAAACACACAAAAAACGCCCTCCTGCTAATGAGCCGTTACCCTCTTCAGAACTGGACCTAAAAGCACTGCTTTTCTTGCAACACATTTTCACAGCAATTCTTATCAAAGGGAGGGGAGGCATTCAACAGCACCACTGCCCCTCAACAGACCTCAGGGATGGAAATAAGACTCCCATTGCATAGCGGCTTGATCCATTCCTGGTTTTACAAGGAGTTTAATAAAAACACACCTGCGCTTGTTACCTGTACGCTGTGGCTAATCAAGCTCGTAGTAAAACCTGGACTGGGTGAAACTGCTATGCAACAGGAGTCTTCACTCCTTCACGTTTCACTCCTCAGGATTTCGATCCAGGACTGCCGAGAGCGTTGAATTCTGGGAGCTGACAGAGTGCCACAAGCACAGCCTCAACAAACTCCCACGAAGTAAGGTTAGTCTCGATCACACACTGCACTAGCAAGACCTGCTGCATGGAACACTCTGAAATTCACTGCATGAGTAAAGAGAACACAGACACAAGCCTTCGAACTGTCCCTCTTCAGCAGCGTGGGATAAGGAGTATGGTTGTGTGTTCCCTTCAAGCTCAGGGGCTCAGTCTTCCCTGCTGGTAATACAGTAGAATTAGCATTGACGGTTAATCTGGATACATAAGGATCATGGTAACTTAGCAACAGAAAACACACACACACACACACACACACGCTCTCTCAAGCACATCCTTGTGCCAGCGTGGCTTCTCTGCTGCAGCCAAGGTAATAAAGCTAAATAATTCCACAACAGACCCAAATCCTATAGCGAACGTTCCTCTGCTGTAATACAGACTGAGCTCTGGCATTCCTCAAACTAATAAAACACACGGCTGAGTTCAAACACAGTAGTACTCGAGCCACTCAAAAGCTTTGCAAAACGCCACCTGCAAACTAAATGGGTTGGTGTCTCAGTAAATTCAGCGCGCATGTCAAGTTAATGGCCTGCACCACTGGCTGTTTATTTAGTCTGCTCACCCCATTCTCAATGTGACTGAATTTAAACACAAACCGAAGTGCATATAGCTGGGGTTGGCGGATTTTTTTTTTTTTTTTTCTTTTTACCGAGAAGATGGTGCTCAAGGAGTGGAAAGTTCTCTAATATGCAAATACAGTTCAAACATGTTATCTGATGCTTTTGCATAACAAATAAGTGAGCTTCAGCCAATGGATGGAGGGGTGTATGTGCGTGCGTGGTTACAATCACATGTCACAACAACAAGCATTCAAAGCGCACTGTTAACAATTCATGCAAAACGACAGATCAACACAAACGCTCTTCTAGTCTTTATATGGGGAGGAGAAGCAAATCACGATGACCTCATAAGAGGATGCCATTTTCTCCCCGTATAACGCAACGGAAAAGAATAATGCAATGTATTTATTGTGTGTCTAAAACAACTCCGCTGTCAGTGTTTATATTTGTGTATTCATGTTTCTGCTGATCGTAGTATTAAAATCACCGAAACAAACCTGTATACATAATGACCGGGGTCATAGACAGCGCGTCAGTGTGGACAGTGTTTCGACGGGTACAGTCAGTAAGGCTGATGCAACTTTAAAAGCGTTACCAGAGCGACCGGAAGCCTTCAATTCTTAAATACGCGGGCTTACATAGCACTATAGTAAATGATTTTTAAAAAATAAATTAATAAATACCTGACATATGGAACAGGCATAAAAGCGAAAACGAAAAAAAAAAAACGTGTCTTGATTGAAGTTGAACTAATTTTAACATTAGCTGCTTAAATCCTTTTCATGTGGTATGGCCCCCCCGCATTGTTTAATCAGCCGCGTTAACTTAATCCTGTGCTGGTCAATAACACAGATACAAATCCCAGACAAATCCTAACTCGTGATCGGTGTGTATACTTATACAGACTCACACACACCGGCTTCAGTTTCAACTTGCCATCAGCACTCAGACAAAGAGAAAGTCAATACTGAACCACTGAACCAGCCCGCTTTCTGATGCAATATATCGTGTGTGTGGTTCATATTAACCAGAGCCTTGATTACAAATCTGAAAAGCATTTCTTTTTACATTAAGCACACGAGTCACATATATATATATATATATATATATATATATATATATATATATATATATATATATATATATATATATATATATATATTCATTCAAAATTGTACACAACTCAGATCCCAAACACGCGCTAGTAAAATTCATGGTTTAAAAAGTAAAGGATCATTATATACAACGTAATTTTTTTTTTTTTTTTTTTGATTGTGGTAAACACATTGAATTCATTTTCTCGATAATGCAATAATGTTTCCTCCCTACTTCGTGATCCACATCGTCCTGAAACCCGACTCCCGCCTGGGTTTGGATGCTAGTCCATACATTGCGTTTTACCGCCCGCTCACACTGAATAAAACTGACTATGAATATCATACTGATAATGCGACAGCCACGAAGAGAGAGTGGTGATAAATGTAGTTGTCATTACCTGTTAAAAAGGACAGAAGTAGCCAGGAACAAGTGGGATGTTTAACACGACAAGGACACGCTTCACCCTCACTACGCGGTTTTCAATACTGCTAACCCTCCCTCACAGAAACTAAAGACATCGTGGCGGCGTAACCAGGAGGCGGTAATCACCGTATTATCAAGAGTACAAGCGCAACCTACCTTCACGGCAAAGAAAAAACACTGCTTCTTTTCGTGATTGTGTTTTAATACTGTTGGTTTTATGTCTCCTGTCGAAACAGAGTAGTGTTCCGTACATGTGCGGCTCGATTTGAGTGTTGATGTCTTTGTGTAACACTCGGTGAATCAAGTGAAGGAAACGAGTTTCCAAATATTAAGGCTTTGTTACCACGGACGTGCGTGCGTCATTGAAACGTTAATGTTTTGCCGTTTCAAAACATTGTGTGGAATCCGCACAAGGAGTGGTAAACGGTGGTTATTTTCCATTCATAAATTATAACGAGATGAAGACGGGCGGGGGGGAAAAAAAGATCCAAACAGACAATTCGTGCAAACGACCCCACAACAAAGACTGTATAAAGATACAAACTGTTCAGTGCCAACAGTGAAGTCAGAACCTCCTGCCCATCTTTGAAACGGGACCTGTCACCAAAAGTCCATGAAAATGCCCCTTTTAAATGTTAAAAAAGAGACAGATTTCAATAATAAAAACAATCACCGGTGTAACCTATTCTGTGATGTTAGCAAATTGAGAATTTGAGCCCATTCTAGAATGGTTCTGTCCGACCTACTCTGGAATGCTGCATAGTTCTGGTTCTGTCCGACCTATTCTGGAATTCTCATGTGTCAACAGAGATGGGCTTCGCATTTCCTTTGTGAGCATGTGCTAATGCAAATCAGAACTCCCTTACGTTACGCAAACAGAAGCAAGAGTCTGTGCCTGTGCTCTCCACAATTGCCTAATAAACCAAAAAAAGTCACATTTCTTTTTGTTTTGTTTTGTTTTGTTAATATCAATGACAACACAATATATATATATATATATATATATATATATATATATATATATATATATATATATATATATATATATTTACATAAAATGCATAAACTATTAAATCCAGTTCAATTCATATTCTTTACTTGACCACATTACATTACAATTCATAGCAATATATAGTTTATGTAAATATAGTCTACATATGAAGACAGAGACTTCCCCTATACTAAATTCATCCCAATGAAAAATGTCTAATTTCTTTAAAACTCAACCTCTTGTACGCGTCACAGGTTGTTGGCAATGTTGGGGGTCGGCTCTTGACCCCTCAGCCCTCAAATACCTTGCCATGCCATGCCACACCACGTCACGTCACGCCATGCCACGCCACGCCACGCCCTATCCCTACAGCTGTCACAAAATGCATCATGTGTTTCTGAAAGACATTCCTTATAATTCCTTGTAATGAAGTAATGCAAACCTGAAAACAAATCACACCCCTTTGCGATAACTGTAACAAAGTGTCACTCATTTCAGGACCCTTTTGGAATTAATTTCAGCAGAGTCTCATCCCTAAGAGAAACAAACACGACCTGGTGTTTTATTAGCGCATTCCCAAATCACACTGCTCGTCTTGCACCGGAGAGGAATACTTGATATGCTCTTACAGTAACGGATGCGCCATTCAGAGAGCGGATTGTGTTCCTGTGAAGAGGTGAGATCAGCACATTGAACACGTTTCTTCCAAATTAGGGGCTGAAAGAGGACTCTTTGGGCTAAATAAAACTCCATCCCCCACAATGCCGCAGGGGCAATGCAGTGCCAGCATTCTGCGGTTTATATTCTGATGCAACCAGGAGTCTTATTACAGCAGCAGCAGCAGCAGCAGCAAGCAGTCCAGTATCTGACTGGAAAGGTGTCATTTAACTGGCACTGCACACTAGCCACAGATTGTGGGTGTGTGTGGGTTCAGCACGGCGGATATTTGAGATAAAAGGCTTTAACCAGCAGCGTGCATTGCGCAGTTTGATAAGTTTGTCAATTTTAAAGTTATTGTATATAAACAAGCTCCAGCAACACATTTAAATAACCATCTTGGATTTCTATTTGACTTGTTGCAATTAAAGGGTTGTAATCAAAAAGCATTTTACATAATAAAATAGAATGCGCTTGCCTTGCAATTCAAAGGTTTCTTGCAGGTCACACCACCTTGAATGTGAAGTGGTATTATTAGCAGCAGGGTGTTTTTGACAGTGGTTTCAGTGGGTGGCACATGCAGCTCAATGTCTGCCATCATGGGCTGGCTGGTTTCATAAGTGGCATGCTGCTGCTGATGCAACCTGGGCAGGGGTTTCACTCTGCCCCCCCCCCCGGCTGCCAGGGGCACCTGCTGCTCCTTCATTGTGACACGGGGGTGGGGTAGGGGGCTAGCTGGAGTAACAGCAGCTCAGTGTCATTGGCTACACCCTGAAGCTGTTTCTTCTACATTAGGGTCTTTATTAGGACTCTGGGTTAAAAAGCAGCTCACTGCCATTGAATCCAATAATCCTATGTAAAGATGTTATACCGTATCATAAACTATGCATGACAAGACTAGAGCCAGGAGATATAGAGCTATATCTATCTATCTATCTATCTATCTATCTATCTATCTATCTATCTATCTATCTATCTATCTATATATATATATATGTAAAAAGGGTGTGTAATCTAACCAATTTCTGAATTTAGGCAGTAACATGCAGACTCTATGTATGGTTTCTATTGTGTAGAATGTTGTATTGCTATATACATTTTGTAATCAATACCCTTCAATGATGAAAGGAGAGAAGTGGCCCAGTGGCTTTGACAGCGTCCCATGACATACCTGAGCTGTGTTGTTCTCCATTCACTACGATGGGCCCCTAATCCCACCCATGAAGAATTCAGATTCTTTACACTGGCCACACTGAGACGGTTTTATATTGGCAGGCTGAGATGGCACAGCTTTGAGTTCTTTTTTGAGTGCTAACTGCTTCCTGAGCTCTCCAGTTAGTGGTCTCTCTCTCTCTGTGATTACACCACACACACTGCTCTGTGCCTCTGTGTGCTGCCTCATTAACATGCAAATCAGATACTCGAGTAAAAACTAATGGGATGCCAAGTGTCGAGTTCCTGTTCTCTTTATTGCTACCTGGCAGAGGTCAGGTTTTATTTGAAAAAGCTAGCAAAGTAACAGCTTAAATGCCATTCCTTTGAGGCAAAGTCTGGCTATGTTTGTCTGTATTTTGACTTTCTATTTTTTAAGCTATATGCACTTTATCTAATGCCAAAGGCATTCTGTGCAACCATAAAGGGCTCGCACAGAACGCACACACGTTTAAATACTCAGCACTGCTGGGCTCCTTGACAGACCGGGGCTCTGACACACATGCGCTTCCACGCGGTTTTAAAATACTGCACAATGTAAGACACAAACGACCCAGCCCCCCCTGGTCAGCTGGGGAGCCTGCGTGGGGCTGAGATACTGAGCTCGGGGCTTGCACTGTGATCATGCACACAGGCTTGAAGGTTGTCTTTTAGAACATGCACAGTGCGGTACTTTGCATGGGTTCTTCCTCTAAGGCTGTATTAAAAGACATGCTTTTCTCTGGTCAACCATCTTATTTTAGCAGTTGCATTTCTGTTGAAACCAGGAACATCTTTAATTTGCAATTGTGTTTCTGGAAAGGAAATAATACAGTCAAAGACAGAGAGACCCAGGCAATGCTGGTTAAATGAAATGGCCAATGCATAAAAAATGAGTGTGCAGCTCCAAACCAGCTGAATCAAGTCATTGCCAAGTATCTGACCACCCACCATGCAACCCACTACAACACAATTCAATGACATTGACATGGCAACGTTTAAGAGAAGACATTCAAAAGACGTAACCACGGCATATATAATGCATTAGCTAACAAATGTAACTTTTCTTTGCAAGAACAGATATCTAAACGTTTCTGTTGCCATCGTTGTAGACTTTACCATTTCAAATACAAAAGTGTGCTGGAATTCTAGGACTACAAGATAGACGTCACGTTTCATCAGACTTTCAGTGAACTTAAGATGGCCGAGTCAGCCCTGCTATTAACAGGCGTGTGAGCAGAATTCTGCAGAACGGCTCTTACACAAGTCACTTAAAAGCTGCATCATCAAGATACCCCTTTGACTGTGACATGAAGGATGCAAACGCAGGGGAACGTTGCTGTACTGTCCCTGCCACAGAAGGCCATGTTGTTTTTTGGTAATCTTGTATGCTGGCTGCTGTCTCTCTCTCTTCTAACCGCTGCAGACAATGTAAAGTGGAGCTCTGACGAGTGAGTGGGCGAGCAGGGGGCAGATCACGTACAACTCAGTTTACAGCAATGGCTGAGACAGAGAGGGCGAGTGCATCAGCAAGCAAACCATTCTTTCTTTATTGGGTGTCATGAAAGCTCTGCTAGACTTATTCTCTCATGCAATTTCTACATTCATCACCGAGCATCTTGGCAATACAAATCTGGCTGTTCTCTAAGATACAAACAGACTCTATGCCCTCTATTTGTGAGATGTGATTGCAAAAAGAGGCAAATCTTTCATTCTATCTCAGCTGCCTCTTTATGGAATAATCCAGTTCCTGACCTTATCATCTCACATTTGATGGTATACAGTAGTCTTTGTACAAAAATGTCTCTCGATGTCTTTGTAAGGATAGCAGCCATCAACCATCATTGAGTTTTCATTAAAAGAGGCAGCACAGGGGCAGTTTTCACAATGTCTTTATATTTTGCATTACAATTTTTTTTTTTTAAATAGTTTTTGTTATATTCTGTTATTTCATGTATTTCAAACATTCTTCCTCATCTGCACTGCTCAAAGGCTCCCATTCTGGGCAAGCCTTTTCGTAGTAACACAGCAATGACCCACAGTTTTTAGAAGTGCATTAGGATCTTCTTATCTTACACTGATGAACACACATTGCTTTTTAGATCTACATTTTCATTAGAACACGAGTTCAGTCTGCTGCCTTTTACAACTTTTCGTTCTTTGAAGCTTTGCCTCGGTTTAATCCTGTTAAATTGTGTCACATTTCTAGGAGATGCACATTGTACATGGTTTGCTTCCAGGTTAATAAGCACAGATTCACAGTCTCTGAAGCCTTTGCTGCAGGGCTGCTGTGTTGTAGTAAACGCAGAACAACGCCAGGCTCTGCTGGAACTTCCACAGCAAGACAGCGTCGTAAACAGACACAGCTTGTTACACAGCAGCAGAAGCAGCAGCAGCACCCAAGTGAAGAATGAGCAGCGCTTTCCAGCAGCAGCCTCTTATCTAAACAGTGCTGAATAAATAGATTCCTTTTCCAACGAGTGTCTGAGCCCCTAGTAATTCAAAGTATGTTGCATAACAAGATTTTATCCATTTCCCTTTGCATCCTTTTAAGACAAGATTACTCCAGCTAGAATTAGCCAGAGGTCCCGTGTGTGTAGGCGATCCTTGCCAGCAGGGTACAGTAAGTCAGGAGAGTCAAGCCTTTGTTGTGTTGTGCTCTACAGTATAACGTATGGGAGCGAGAGGCTAACTCTCCAACTTTGGGCAAACAATATCCAACCAAGTAGGCTGGATTCATTCAGCCTGTCTCATTAGTACAGCCAGCAATGTAGGGTTATGTACAGGGTACAGTTCAGTTATTGACACACATTGCATTGCATTCTGGGAATAGTGCTGCCTCTCTGAGAGGCGATAGACACCTGAAATACACATACTCCCTACAACCAGGTAACCTCAAGCTATGTCCTCACTTTAAGCTTTCATCGACACCAGCTATCTACAGACCCTACTGTTGTGCAAAAATGAGTTGTGAATATATAAACGCCAATTCAAGTTCTTTCCCATCCACATACATGGCACACATGCCCGTGACTCACACCTCACCACACCCCCGCCACATTTACACAGCGCTTTTCATACCAAAGCAGCACAAAGCACCGCACAGTACATTCCATGCAAATGCGCCAGCGATAGCAGCATGTGGCACTGTGATACTTAATAACCCTGTTCCACCAGCGGTCAGACCTCCCCTCCCCTCATCTTCCTCGTCATTCACGCTCTGCTAGTGCTGCAGGGGGACCGGTCATTTTTTGGCATATTTTTAAATGTGTTCTTATTTTTATTTCCAGTGAAATGTACTTGGTATTGAATGGGTTAAGCCAGATGACACCTGTTGGGAGCAGCCAACTCACGCAGGGGTGGAAACTGACGTGGGCACAAAACAGCAGCTGTGACGAGACAACAGAAATCCTTACAAGCAAGGGGCACGCTGTAACAAAGGAATTCAGAACCAGGGAGCTCATTTCTGCTCCTGTACAATATTACATTGCTGGGACTGCATTTTATTTATGATAGGTCCAAATCCGCACCTGTCTTGCGCACACAACAAAACCACTGCGCATATTTATTGTGCAAATATTTATTTACAAAACACATTTAATTACATAAGACAACCGATGGCCATCTCGTATGAATAACAAGAGCTAAAAAACAGAGCACAATTATCACATTCCAGATACAGCAAGAATAGAATGCTGGCCGAGCTCTATATAAAATTCTTCATGCACGATATATATTACGTTTGTTTTTTTAACATCTCGTTGAGCTTAGATTTCAAAAAAGTGTCTTAAAAAAACAATATTTGGATTTCAGAGCATATTGCATACATCTGCTTTTTGTATGGGATCTCCTCCATCCACCCGGGTTAGCAGTCACGAGTCTCTGCAACAGAAACAATGAAGTGAAATTTGAAAAGGAGGGAGTTTAACGGGAGCTGTGCTACAGATGGGAAAGGTGGAGCGCAGTCAGACCCAGGGCTGCAGGTTACAGTACAACAGTTACCTCTTCCACACAAGTCTGAACGCATGCAAAACAGAGAGGACTTAACAGTTCAGAGCTTAAACAATTAAACGTTATCCAAAACATGAAGCATTTGTAATGTTGTCGGAACTTGTAATCATTATCAGAAATATGCATGTTAAAACCAGTGTTATTTGGAGTTTACTATACAGTGGGAATAGTTTTTTTCTCATAGTGTTGTACACATTTTAACACTTTTAAAATTAAACCTTTAGAAAATTAAACAGAATCTCTAGAGAACCACTTCGGCCCTGGAAAAAACTGCTTCAGTTCCTGCGACTGACAGATGTGGTCCTCCCTGAGACCGTGGATCCCGTACACTAAATATTCCATCAGCAACTCTCATCCATTCCTGGTTTTACAACAAGCAAAAAAAATATATATATATATATTCACTGGAGCTTTGTACCTATAGACTGTGGCTAATATAAAAACCTGGAATGGGTGACACTGCTATGCAATAGGAGTGGTTTCCATCCCTGCACAATACAAGCCTCACAGAAGCATGCAGCCCTGACCCTACCTTTGGCCAGTCTCTCCCGGAGAGCCCGGATAGTTTCAGTCAGTGTCCGATTCTCGTGCTGGTACCACGCACACTGCTCACACTCTGAAACCACAAATACCACAACCATGAACCAACACATATGCTGGAGATCATTAGGAGAGAGATGACAGTATGTTGCAAGGTTTTATATCAATTGCAATCATTTTGTGTGTCCTGTTTAAATGGGGAAGAAGTGAGAAATTGTTGAAACACAGTGTCTCAGAACATTGCGTGATTTCCCTGTGTTTAATGTAAACTCTGAATCAACGCAGGGTTAATGAACTCTTAATCAAGCTGTACATAGCTGGGGTACATCAGCAGCTTGTAATCACCAGCCTTGTCGATCGACCTTGTGATGCGTGGGTACGGGGCTTTGCCACCTGTGAATGGAGCAAAACTCATATCCTATCAAGCTGTTAGTGTTTGCTGAGCTGCCTGGGATCTTCCACGATTCAGTAGGTCTGTGCCTCCTCAATAGCAGCAATTCATGATTAATGCTGAAGTGTAAATTCTTGTTATCTGGGTTTCTGCTGACCTTGGTGAAGCAAAGAAGAAAACGCAGACCTCAACTGTTAATGTGCTTTGTCTCACACTAGGGAAATAAGACCAAATGTAATTAAAAGAAATCCCAAAGTGCTTACATAAAAATACAATACAAATAATGCAGTGCAGTAAGCCAGTGTATAAAAAGGAGTCTTGAGGCACGATTTAAACACACAGACTCCGAGTCCCTGACAGACCTTGGAAGGGAGTTCCAGAGTCTTGAGGCCAAAGAGCAAAAGGCACGATCTCCCACAGTTCAGAATTGTGCTCTTGGCACGGAAAGGAGTTCATTTTTAGCTGAGCGCAGGCTGCGTTGGGAAAGTAGCAGCAAAGCAGATCCTTGACGCAAGATGGACCCAGGCTATTCAAGGCCTTGAAGGCCAGCAGCAAGATCTTACAGTCAATTCTATAATTTAACTGGGAACCATGGAGAGATGCTAAAACTGCTGTTACACGGTCATTCTTTCTTTTCCTTGTTAAAACTTGAGCAGCAGAATTTTGAATGTATTCAACCCATTAAGAACATTACACTAGTCAATTCTCAATAAAATGAAGGCATGTGTCAGTTTCTCCACATCAGACATTCACAAAGAGGATCTGAGGCGAGCGACATTTCGTAGTTGAACAAAAGACTCAACAGATATTTCTAACGAGGGCCTCAAAAGACAACGCAGTGTCAAATTTAACACCTAAATTTTTAAATTCAGGACGTAGGACTAAACTAAAAACTACCAACTTTACACAGCTGGTGAGGAGAACCCAACAGCATGACCGCTGTCTTGCTAAGATTGCATTGCCGAAAATTCTGCGGCATCCAAGTTTGAATTTCAGTCAGGCAGTCATTCAAGCACAGAAACAGGCAAAGCAGCATCAGGTTTAGTGTGCAAGAAGATTTGCATGTCGTCACCATAGCAATGAAAACTAATGCCATGACGACGAATTATTATACAAATATAGCACACAAACATGGCATCTAAACACCAATGTAGTTCTCTGAACGATGTAAGCAGTGTCAGAGGCCGCAGTAAGGTCCTAAAGAACAGGAATAGATGGAGAGCCTGATTCTGCAGCCATCAAGAAGCTGTTTCCATGCAGTGTAAATCACAGAAGCTAGCTGTGTATCTGCGCTGTACCAAGTCATGTATTTGCACAGATAAACAACATCAGAATACCATCTCTGTGCCAGGGCAACTCAGAATACCATCAGCCAACACCTTGTGTATGCATCACACGTCATTGGCTTTGTTCCTGAATAAACTCTTTTGATTGAAACCACCTGAAGACTGGCTTACTATTACTAATAAAATACAATCTTACAATGTGACAAAAAAAAAAAAAAATGAAATATTGCCCTCTAGTAGGTATTCAGTGGTACTGCATGTGGAGCTGTGAATTTATCAGTGTAGTTTCTTAGAGGAAGGGGCTTAAAACAGCATACACCAAGAGAGAGACAGCAAAAAAACACAAAAACTCTAGGTTTCAAAATGCAAATTTAGAGAGCTCAGTACCTTGATTTTCTTTAAGGGGGCCGGCTGCTGGCTGGCAGGGTTCAGGTTTGGGGCAGTTGGATTGGACTAGATCCGAGAGTGGAAAAAAAAAAAAAAGGTTATCCTGAGGACATTCATATCCTGCAATATATTACATTACACACACACACATACATACATATACCTATTTGTGTGTGTGTCTGTCTATATCTCTATACGCACACTTCAATAATGCAGCAAGCCATTACCAAGGAGAACAAAAAGAAAAACAGTAAGGTCACCATAGCACAACTGTTTGTGCATCAGCAAGCATGCTGAAAATAGACCGAAGTGCGTACTGGGGATCAGAGCTCAGGAGATTCCCCCCACTCCCCTTACCCTCGGTTTCCTTTAGTGGGCTAACAGCAGGCTGCTCGGGTTCAAATGTGACATTGGCAGAAGAGGGAACAGACCCTGGGAAGGAAGATAATAAAAAGCAGGTTGGCAAAGAAAATCACTACATCAGCAACCACACTGGCTAAAGCCTGGGGATACAATCAGCTCAGCTGTGAATTAAACACAGGACTCAATGTTGGAGAAATAGATAGGGGGGAGCAACAGCAAAGCTGATCAAGAGCTCACAGCAGTAAGATCACTCAGAAGAGTCTTACCCTCTGCTTGTTCTGGGCTACTAGAGATGGGGTACTCGGGTTCTTGGGTGGGGTCCAGAGGTGGGGCAGGCTCTAGGAAGGAGGACGAAGAAAACGTGAGAGACAGAGAGACAGAGAGAGAGAGCGAGCGAGCGAGAGAGAGAGAGACACACTAATGCAGTAAAGCCAAGGGGTAAGACGCTTTGAATATGCAGATATAAAAGCAATATTTGAAATTCAAAAGCCAAAACATGCACGAGGCTGTTCGGTACAGTACAGGTCTTACCCTCGGCTCCTGGCAGGCTGGAAGGTGTGGCAGCACCTGGGGATGAGGAAAGAAAGGAATAAAGATCAGGACATCAGTATTGTTCACAGCAAGGACAGGGAGCGTAAACAACAACTCCCATCCAGATAACCAAGCGCCCACAAAACACTCTGCAGCGCAGGCACTGGCCTTGTGACAGCGAGCACACTCAACACAGCGGAGCCTCACCCTCGGCTTGCTTCAGTGGGCTCGCAGCTGGCTGCTCCGGTTCGGATGCGAGGTCCACTTGAGAAGCAGGACCTGGGAAGGAACGCAAGTTCACAAGATTAGACAGGAATATCGGACAGCCAGCGAACTCCACTCCATTGCTCAGCCTGGCTCACAGGTGCATTGCTCAGCCTGGCTCACAGGTGCATTGCTCAGCATGGCTCACAGGTGCATTGCTCAGCATGGCTCACAGGTGCATTGCTCAGCATGGCTCACAGGTGCATTGCTCAGCATGGCTCACAGGTGCATTGCTCAGCCTGGCTCACAGGTGCATTGCTCAGCCTGGCTCACAGGTGCATTGCTCAGCATGGCTCACAGGTGCATTGCTCAGCATGGCTCACAGGTGCATTGCTCAGCATGGCTCACAGGTGCATTGCTCAGCATGGCTCACAGGTGCATTGCTCAGCATGGCTCACAGGTACCTCAGTGGTGCATTACTCAGACCTGTCTTACCTTCGGTTTGTTCAGGTGGGCTTACAGCTGGCTGCTCTGGTTCACATGCCAGTTTGGCTGATGGAGCAGGACCTGGGATGACAGAAGTAGGAAGTTAGCGTACAATATCCTTGCAAATTCAATAGGACACAGAGTCATGGGTTGGGAATCCGAGATGCAGGTAACGTCCACTGAATCTACTGCTAACACATCTGCAGTGCTAGCTCTGTGCTGAGTGTGCATTAGGGAGAGCGAACAGCTCTATACAGTGCAGCTCACTCAGCACACAGCACACAGCACACAGCCAGGGCAGTCCAGATAACGAAGCAGTCAGCAGCGACTCCTCTTACCTGGAGTTTGTTTTGCTGGACTGGAGTCTGGCTGCTCAGGTTCAAATGTGAGGTTGGCGGACGGGACAGTAACTGGTAATAAACAAAAGCAGGTTAGCAAGTCAATATTACATCTGCATAGAGTTAGTACATCAATACTGACCCTGCTTTAAAATACAGGCGCTATGTGTTGAAAATACAGCAGAGATCAACACAGCACAACTGAAGGGGAGATTACCAAAGACACTTCCCCACTCTCCAGAACAAAGAAAAGAAATCTAAGCGTTGCTCAGACCGGTCTTACCCTCAGTTTGTCTGGGTGGGCTCACAGATCGCTGCTTGGGTTCAAATGTGAAGTTGGCGGAGGTGAAAGGACCTGGGAAGGAAGAGGAGAATCTCAGTACTGTGGAACTTCAAATATAAAGAACTCAGTCGAGATAGTTGATCATAGTCAACACTTCTTACCCACAGTTTGTTTCAGAGGAGTCGCTCTTGGTTTGGCACTGCCCGGTGGTGGGGTAGGGCCTTGGGGAAAAAAAATGGCAGGTCAGGATAACAACGAAAATTCTTTAAAAGCCTGTCAAAGTTGCGTTTTAGAGAACACTTGAAATGTATGTTACACGAACGCATCTTCAGTCACAGCTGTCCTTATTAAGTTCATCACAAATTGGATGAGCTCAGTAACATGAAAGCCTCTACTGCACCCCTGAAAGAAAGGACAGCCTCCTACCTCTTATCTGCCTCTTGGGAGTCACCAGGCTGCTCTGCTGCAGTCTTTGATATTTCCCAGACTGTCTCACAGACGGCCTCAGCAGTCCTCTTGGGGCAGAAGCAGACGCTGTGGGCTTCAGGGGAATCCTGCAGACACTTGGGATCGACGAGCCTGGAACTGCACGATCAAATAAAAGAGGCACGGTTACGTGAAGAGAGCTCGGAGAACTCACACATCCCTGGAACGGGTCCGCTTTCAAGAAGGGAACAGTCAGCAGATCTCAGGAAAAAGAATATAGCGAGAGATACACAAGTTTCAACTCCAGTTACTATCATCATCAGCGGTGCAGCAAAGACTGGCACAATGATATGGCATCCCACACACTGCACTGTTCAGAAAGTTTACTCAACTTTGTGACCAGAAAATGGAGTGAGCAGTGTTCCTATGGATTAACCGCTTACCGACATAAATACAGACTAGGCAAGGACACAATCCTGGAAAGGGCTCTTTATAGCAAAGACTGGGAGCAAGGAGGTTCAAGGTTGAAATCCGGATATGGTGCCAGCTGTAATGCTTGTCTATGGAAAGGTTAGATTCTGTCCCAGTTCTGCACAATTGACGCAACCTAAATCAAATCAAACATGGAGTTAATAAAGCAAATAAAAAGCCCTCCGTACCGATTTTCTGCCTCTTTGCCGTTGGAAGGCTACTTTCCTCAGTGTCTCGGAATTTCCCAGACTGCCTCCGCTCCCCAGAGGCAGCTGCAGGCCCCGAGGGCTTCTGGGTAATCCCACTGGGGCCTGGAACGGCTGAACCTGCAACTTGGCAGAATGAATTCAGTGAAGATGAGTTACAAGACCTCCTAGCTCCCTGTCTTTAGCACCAGCCAGCCACTCGGCTGCACTGACGGAAATTCTTCTTTTGGGGTATAATCATCATAACCACCAGCAGAGGCCTGCCATCAAATCATGAAAGGTAAAGCAGTAAAATGAAAAGAATATACAGAGAGACAGGAAATGAACAGGACGATCATGTCACAGGTTTTTCATGTTATGCTGCTGTCAATTTTATTTAGTGCTGCCGAATATTAAATACTGATATCATACTGCAGTAGTCTCTGCGTATAGGAACACCTCCTAGGAGAACACTGCCTATGCTGCTGCTGCATTTATTAACATGTGTAGGGGTGTTCATTTAGTTTGACAGTTAGTTTATTAACGTTACTTTTGTTATAGTTTATTAACATACACTTGCCTATTGCTTTTCTCTTATTCTGCTCATTTCATATGCTGAGGCACGTGCGTCATGACAAGTAATACATATGTATTTATTGATTCAGGTCTGGTGGTCAGCTCCGTCTTAAAGAACACTTTGCCTGCTTCCCGTGGGGTGTTCTCTTAGCCGGAGACTGCTGTATATATTACTGAATGACATACTGTTTGTAGCGAGACCTCTGGGGCTGGCTGAGCCTGGCTTTCGGACTTCCCTCCCTTTCAGGTCAGCAGACACCTTGGGCCCCTGCAGAGACATGTGGGAGGGCCTCGTCCCTGAGACACCTGGCTTGGGAAGGCTGGAGCCCAGCGCCTTGGCACCTAAAGCAACACAAGTCTGTTTAATAAGCAATACAGTGGTGAGCCATGCAGCACTTGAGGTACAGAGAATCATACTGAGACTGTTATTCTTGAGGGCGGTCAGTGTGACAAAGCCCTTTCTCACCGGCAGCTGCAGGAGGCTTGAGGCCACTCGAAGCCGGCTTTGTAGAGTTGCACGCTGGAGTGAAGGCAGAAGTCTGCAAAAACAACAAATATATCATTAATGAATCACAGCATCCATTCTCATTTCATAGCGGCGACTACCGAAACCTCACAGCAAAACCTGAGGCAATTACTGTCGGATAACGCCAGGGAATCTCATCTGCCAACACTGTTTACCATTCAGATGGTTTAGTCCATCTGCTGGTGGGGGTGTCAGGGTTTACCTCTGCTGTGCTGGAGCTCTTCCCTCCTCCTCTTTCAGGCTTCTTCACAGATGCTGGCCTGGGGGGTCTCTGCATCTTGACACCGGGGCTGGGGCGGGCTGGTCCGGAAGGGAGGCCAAAGTGGGGGTTCCCCAGGGAGGGGCGTTGTGACTGCACAGCCCCCGGAGGCACCAGGGTCTTGGGGCGTGTGTAGCGGAGCGATGGGGGCACCAGCGACTTTCTAGGCAAAGTGGGCAGCCCTGTCGCCGACGGGGGCAGGAGAGTCTTTTGCTGCCCCAGAATATTGGGGGGCCGGATGCTCTGGCTGGCTCGAGTTGGCAGGGTGCTGGCCTGAGAGTTCGATTGGAGTGGCTTGCTGCTGCTGCTGCTGCTGCTGCTGCTGGCAGATACTTGAGTGCTGCTGCCCTCCCCCCTCGAAATGCTGAACAAGGCACTGGAGTCCCTGTTGAAGGAGAGGCACTTCATCGCTTTGCCCTGCTGGAATTTGGGCCCGGCAAGCGGGGTCGAGGTGACCAGGCAGGAGGACTTGATATCTGGGCTGCCGTCCGCAGGCCACGGCAGGAAGCAATCCTGGCCCTGCTGGGAAACCACAGGGCTGGTCAAGACACTGCGGTTGAAAGTGCTCTCGCTGGGAGGCCCCCTGCCTGCCACCCGGTCAGCGGCTCCCCTCTCTCCTTCAGGCACTCCCCCTGCAGCTCCAGGCTTCAGTTCCCAGGTCTGGTTGTGGTCAGCCTCCCCCTTTGCTGGCTCCACTTCCATTCCTGCTGCATTCTTCAGGTCCATGGTGGCATTTGGCAATTCCATGGTGGCATTCTTCAGGTCCACCATGGTGTTGGGAAGATCAATGGTGGCATTCAGGTCCACCATGGTGTTGGGAAGATCAATGGTGGCATTGCCCCCGACGCCGGGAGACGTGCCCTCCTCTTTTTTTTCCAGACTTTCCTGAGCCGCGTCGGACGCTCTGTAGGAGCCGCTGCCTGACGGCTCTTCCGCTTCCTCCACAGTTTCCAGCAGCACCGTGGCATTCCCGCACTCCTTTTTCTCAGGTGGCTCCTTGCAGGTCTTTCCTTGCGAGGACAGAGAACGACTTCTCAGCGCTCGTACCCGTTCCAGCAGCGCAAGGGCGCAGGACTCGGCCGACACCAAGTCACGCAGCGAGGATCCAGCAGCCTTGCTCTCGTCCTCCTCCCGCCCTCCTCCTCCTCCCTCCTCCCTGGTTTCTTTCAGCTCCACCAGCTGCAGGTTAAGGTTCTCCAAGTCCAGGAGGCTCACCCCCCACATGTCAGAGGTCTCGGGATTGACGCAAGACTGCTCTATGAAAGACTTCATGGGGGTCCAGTCACAAGGAAGGGGCTCTGCCTCAATGGTAGAAACGTCCACATTGCTTCCATCCCTGGCTGGCTGAGCACCTTTCCAGGGGGTTCCTGGGGTTGAAGGATTGCTAAGAATCTGGTTTACGACGGCAACACACTCCTCTGCGAAAAAGCTACAAAACAGGGCAGGGGTTTTGTCCGACGCCTCCTCCTTCTCTTTCTCCTTCTTTATTGAAGCGGCTTGCAAAGGGTGCTTGCTGGGGGAGGGGACCATGTGTGGAGACCTTCCCCTGTGATCTAGAGAGCAAGACTCCTCCAGGACGGGGCTCAGATATCTCTTCTTTGACAGTTCAGCCGCTACTGGGGTGTTGAAATATCGGCAACTGGCTAATGGCTCATTCCCCTGGAATATAGGTGGGGGGTCCAGCTCATTCCCCTGGAGTAAAGGTGGGGGGTCCAGCTCGGGTTCTGTCCCACCCCCTTGTAGTTCAAGGACTTGCTCAACAATGTCGTCGCATTGAACCCGGGCAGCGCTTGGAGGGTCTTCGCTTGTTTCTGCTTCCTCCTCGTAGCCGCTCAGCACCACAGTACCCTGGAGCGTCTCAACAGGGGGGCTGCCGGGAGCCTCCTTCTCCAAACCCTGCAGCGTTTCTGCTGCGTCGCAATCCGCTTTCTCAAAGGTGCAATTGTCAGCGCTCCCCATTCCTTCAGAGGCAAGGCACCCTGGACTCCAACCCACCCCTCCCTCCATCGTGAGAAAGCTTCTTCCGTCTCTTTCCAGACCCTTCTCCCCGCAGGCAGGCGGGCCGTTCAGAGGGCTCTCAACAGCCATCCCCACTGCCTCCACCCCGCTGTGCTTCGGTGTCCTTCTCACATCCCCATCCCCCAGGCTGAACCTCCTGCTGTTAACAGCTTGCCGTCTCAGGAGCTTCCGCTCCGGGGCACCTGCTGAAGCAATCCTCTCTAAACAGTGCTTTTCAAGACCTCCGATCTGGACGTTATTCCGGTCTTTCAGGGGCTGCCGTCTCAGGGTCCCCCCTTCTTTCCCCAGTGGGGGCTGGCCCACCAGTTTAGGGGGAGCTGCTGCTGCCGCCTCTGGGTTTGGGAGGGACTTCTGTCTGAGTAGAGGGAGAGAACGGCGTCTCAAAACCAGGACTTGACTAGACAGATTGACCGTTTGAGTGGCCTGGGAGGGAAGAAGAAAGAGAAAAACAGTGACATTCACCAAAAACTCAATGCTATACCGGCATAGCGCTAAACTATTAAGTTACAAAACTGCTTTTATTCAGGTTTCTGCTATTCATTTTATTTTCCCCCTCGCTATTATTAAATCCAGTCCCTGAGCTCATACAATTTAATTATACAGTAGGGCGTATTTAAGGTGCAGTTTTTACACATTGTAGCCATTCGCAGCATGGCTAACAATATATGTATGTAACACATTTAAACAAAGGTCTCTGCTGGTCTCTGTGTATATGCATCAGCATCGTGCGCGTTTTACTATACTGTGTACTACACTGATGACATCAAGGACTACATTTTGGGGTACTTTTGACATAGCTGTGGGGCAGTACTGTTTTAAAAAGACTTATTTTACAACTTTTACTGGGGTTTGACTGCCAAAGCCTATGTATTGTGTTTTTGAATGATTTGGTCAGTCATAATAGCCTATTGTGAGCGGAAGTCCAAATTGTTAGAACATCAACACAAATAACAACAAAAATAAAAATGCTCGCAACGGTCACATTGAGCAATGCCATACCACGGCACTGAAATCATATCGCGTTAATTGTAACCCACGCTTTACCCACGTTGTCAGACATCATACTTGTATAAACAGAAATAAAAACAGTAGCAGATTTAACATAAATTCTTACCATTTCAAGGCTTCAGATGTGTATGTGAATGTGCACGGTATCTTGCCGGTCTAAATATAACGAATATATTCAGGTTCAAGTCTATAGAGAACCAAAATGAAATAGTCGGTACAGTACTGTATTTAGTTGTCAGAAGCCAAGCTATTTAACACAGCCGACGATTAGTGAAACATTTTCAGACAAAAAAATAAAAATTAATATGCTTTCCTTCACAATCAGATTAAGAAGAAAAAAAAACACTTTAGCCAAGAACCACTGGCGTTATAAACTGAATAATTACATTCAAACTTGCGCTGCAAGGAACACGTTTAGTCCCCTCTGCTGCATTCATTCAATGATTGATTTAAATGTATCCTGTTTAAAGTCCTGAATACAGGCAGTACATTCATAACAGTAAATATTACAACAGCAGTAGCTACCGAGCGGCTTATTTTAAACTATTTTAGCACGCGTAATTAGTTCTATCGTCAAGGCGCCTTTGTATTGTTTAAATCAAAATAATACTGTTCGTTTTAAATTGTAATCACTAAACTACGGCCCAGCCCCAAAGCCTCTCTCGCTTGCGTACGTCTTCGGCTAGTTTTGCAAAATTCAAACTTCGTTTATCCAGTTTTTCACAGACAAACCAATCAAATTTGAGTTTTGACCCACTAGACCCAGGCCAGCCAATGGCGGTACACACATCGCTGCCGGGACCCTTGTCGCTGGGCCAATCACCGGACGAGTTGGAAAAATGGGACGGAAATGGCAAAGCTAGACATGCCAATCAACGACATAGCTGCATTTATTAAAAAAAAAATTAAATACCATGACTGTGGTGTCATTTTGTTCGTTTTCCTTCAAATAACACTAAACCACATGTGCACCAAGGCGAACAACCCGGGTAGAGTTATTCGGGGTGCAATTAATGAGGTATAGTGTAGAAACGGGATTGCACAAAAAAATTCATTGTGCTGCAGACCCAATGCCAGTTTAAAAACTTAGCTGCAATGCAGACGGGTTTAGGCGAATCTGTGTAATTTATACATTTTTTTATAACCGATTTATTGGTCCAGCAAAAATAAATAAATACCGGTATAGTATATTGGTACAAATCTGTACCAAACTTCAAAATGTAAAGTATCGCAAAATATAGTAAATAACATTAGATACAGATTTTCTACTGATTTTACTGGACTTCATAACTGCTCTTATCTGTAATGTGATAGTGTATAGTGTGATATTTTGTAACAACTGTCGCCTTGGATAAGGGCGTCTGCTAAGAAACAAATAATAATAATAATAATAATAATAATAATAATAATAATAATAATAATAATAATGACACATCTGTAAACGACATGGGTATGCGGTATCCAGTGCTCTACTGTTTCCAGGGTCTTCTCGACCTTTCATCGCCGGTGAATCTCCTCAGTGATGTTCAAGTTTAACACGCTCAATACAAACCTGTACTGTACTCCTTAGAAACTCGTGAATGTTTTTTGATTGTGTTACTGTCTTTTTCTTTGTTTATCATGAAAGTGCCTGCTCCAGTAATACCAGCATTTCTAAACCACAATTTAAACTACTGTAACGTTTTGTTGTTTTTTCCTAGGAAAATAAGAGAACAAGTAAAACCGCAGAGTATCAAATAATTGCCTCTCCCAACTCGTCAAACCATCATTGGCAGAACAGTTCCCTGTATTGCCAGATAGTCATCACGATTCTGCTTTATGATTGGCAAACAGAAACACATTGGAAATGGCTCATCGTGGGTAAAATATGAAGAAAAACCACCCTTCGCGCTTCTGGGTTAATAGTTAGTTAGTGGTTGTTCTGGATCAGCTGAGGGAACCAAGGTCCTCAGCCAGACAGCCAAACATGTCATGTGGCTTCTATTGGTCATTGCTTGTAATGCAACAAACCAGCACAAGGGGGTGTGGCTGTTACAATGTACTTCAAACAAAAGTACTGCACAAGGTCCATCCAGTGTACTAGAAGTGATCTGAATGGATAAATTGCAAGGCGTTTATAGTAGCGAGCCTCCATTTCAACTCAATACATCCCGTAATAAAACCATTATGTGGCAGGTGGTGTGGACTTTATTGTGTGAAATCAAATCAAATTAAAAGTGATGGGCTGCTTCTGCTTGGAGTCAATGGAATCTGTGAACGGGAGCCTTTGTGACATTTGAAATCCCAGTGAAAGCATTGGCTCATAGAATTACAGACTCATTTACCAGTATTTTTACATCCATGTTTTAACCCATTAGCAATGTACACAACGCTGCATTCATTGTGGTAAAGTTCAAGTTTCATATTTTCCTTCTCTTTGAAAAGCAGCCTGGGGTGCAGCCCTATGAAACAGCCCCCTTCCTCCGTGTGGGTCTGAACCCCGTGTGTAACCCCAATGCTTTCTTTGCTGGTCTGCGTCCATTCCCCAGAGAACTCCATTTAACACATGCAGGCAATCAGCTACTCACAGCAATACATGCAATGCTCCCCGCTGCAACCCACATGGCTATTTTTAGAGTGAGGTGCTTTGCCTTCTTCCTAATAGAGCTGGGGTTCTGCTAGGATGAATGGAATCCAACCCAAGGGGAAAGAAATTGCACACGAGTCTCTGCTGGTTTTCACAGTGGTTTATATGAACATGATTATTTGACATGACATTTTTCTTGACATCAGATCGGAGACATTATTTTTATTTATTGAAGCCCAGGCTAATTTTCACAGCAGTTACATATGTGGAAAGTGGCTAAATAATAATAACAATACAAAGTAAATATTTATATATAAAGGATAATGCAACACCAGCATGTTTTCATAGAAAATGTACTCAGTCTCTGTTTGTGGAAATCAAAATGTGGTGGGATGTTTCAGGAAGACATGTCCCTTTCTTTTTTGTTTGATAAAGGGTTACTGAAGATTGATTGGGCAATACAGTGGCAAATCAAATCAGAGAAGCAGCTCCGAGCACCAATGAAATCACAGGATTTCTACTCCAGAAATGAAAGGCAGGGGGTCACTCTAAAGGTTATGGCCCCTCTTAGTGGTGGGAGATTCATGGATTTCTTTTTAGGCAACATTTTCAAAAATATAAATGGAATATGATATTAAAAAATACCCCACTGAGGAAGCCAACAAAATATTGAGCAAAAAACCTGCATCAAAAGAAGAAAAAAAAAAGCTGTTTTAAAAGCACAAAAGCTTTAGAGTCTCTCATTGAAACGTTTTCCCATTTCTTTAGCATTTTACACCCCAAATCCAAGGCGGCCAACCAAAAGGGGGGTGGGGTGGAGTAAGGGCTTGCCCCGGTAACCCAGAGACAGTAGACACCTTCAGAACTCTCCCTCTGCCTTCTAAAACATGTCGAGATTCCTTTTTCTAAGCAACATTAACATGATTTTGTAAAATAACATTTTGTGTTCACTGAACCTCAAAGCCCATGCGTGCTCCGAATCAGACACTTGTGCGAGCGAGCGTGCACGTGCACCGACAGAAGCACACAACTCTGCTGTTAATACGCACACAACAGATAGTGCCGGTGGTGGTGGGTGAAGCGGGGGACAGCTTAACTGCTGTCCCCGAGTAGCTGTCTCAGCATTAAATTGGTAACACACATTATTAAGATAAGAGCTGTGAGCAAACAAACCACTTTAAGTCGGCTGAGAATTTCATCCAGATTTAGCAAAATGCAGTCTCCCAAGCATCGCTGCGTGCACACACACACACACCGTTTGTGTTGCTGCATTTTGCTAATCTTCAAGCAGTTGATATATATATATATATAATATATACAGTATTTACATGTACATACAAACAAAGAGCTGAGTGTAGCTTGTTGGTTCACCTGTGTTGAGGCAGCGTTGGCTTTATCGTGATGAGACTTGCAATAAAACAAACGGCTAGGACCTGGTGGAATGCACAGCTTCTCTGGATCACTGGGGCTATAGATTCAAAATGAAATTAAATAACATTTACTTATTTGATTCAATGAAGGTTGAACTGTTCAGAGGTAGATTTCGGGATGTAACAGCTACAGAAATTGAAACAGTACATTAGTACCATGCCCTTCTAAACTGAAGGCCCTCAATATCCTGCCTCCATCCCTTTTGTAAATTCGGGATGAAAAGCAGCATGAACGCTGGGTGATGTGGAGCTAGAGTACCCGAGGGCTCCTCTGCTGTACTCTTTTCTAGGTCCCCCATTACTTCTCTAACCCCCTACCCTGTTTTGCGACAGCTGGGTGGGCAGCAGCTGTAAGTAACCCTCCCACAATTAGATTTTGGCTCCACATTCTACCCCCTAGAGTACGACCAGGTCATGCATGTATACATTTATAAATCTGTGAGTAGAATAGGGCATTGAGGGGGCACAGTGACTTGCAGGAGCAGATGATTAGTTTAAGAGGCAAAAGCTGTAGATTTTAAAAGCAGAATTCCCTCCCATTCCCCAGCTCTGAACACTAGCATCCATACAAGGCGTGTGCAGTGAAGCCCATAAAAATGAACTCTAACAATATTATTCGTCATGAGGTCACACTGCCTCTACTCTAACCAGAGAGCCACTCTGCCTCCCAGCCAGTCCTCCCGCTATAACCACAAACTGCCTCCCACCCAGCCCTCCTGCTATAACCAGAGAGCCACACTGCCTCCCACCCAGCCCTCCTGTATAACCAGAGAGCCACACTGCCTCCCACCCAGCCCTCCTGCTATAAGCACAAACCCACACTGCCTCCCACCCTATCTCTCAGCACTACATCCACACTCCCACCCATCATTTATTATTTAAACTATATTTGCAAACTTGAAAAAATAAATAAAATTCAAGCAAATCCCCAATAATACTGCTGCCCAATAAAATGGCGATGAAAAGAGAACGAACGTAAGAAATGCAGAAGTGATAGCTGCTTATATAGATATATAATCTGAGTGTAAAAATAAATGTTATTTTGCGCGAGAGTAAGGGTGGAATGGAAGAAAATAGCTAAGGGGGAGCGCGCCCCCTACTGGCGTACTTTTCCTGGGACGTAGTTCCTGTCGATGGTCTCCTCCTGCAGGAACATGTGCAGGCAGCGTTCGTTCTGCGCCAGGGGGTGTCCCGCTATCCTGCAGGGGCAGCAAACAGACAGACACAGGAACAGTTTACTATCCTGGAAGAAAGTTAGGCACAATAACATTCCCATTTCCATTCGCTACCAGGTGGGGGCCCCCAGTGGGTAAACCCAAACACATTCAATCTTAAAGCTGCTTTTAACTACCACCTTTCAATAAGTAACTTTACAGACAGAAAACTCTAGGACAGGGGAGTCCAATCCCAGTCCTGGAGGGCCATCACTCCACGACAGGTTTAACAGGTAAAACGAGATAATGAACTACTTCAGGGTAATTGATTCAATTAAACAATATAGAACAGGGCTGGAACAAAGACCAGGAGTGGAAGGACCCTGCTCTAGGAGAACTAATGAAATCGTTTCACAGTGTCCTATACTGAATAAACAATACAAATAGGCACAGATACACACTTCATGGTATCAGATGAGGGGTGTGTCTCAGTGTGTGTCTCGGTGTGCGTGTGTGTTTGGCACGTACTTGTTGATGAACTGTTCCAGGCCCACCCGTCGCTCCTCGATGAAGGATTCCTCAAAGATCCCCTCGTCCCCTCGGAAGGGGAGCTGCCTCTTCAGGGCTTTCCCAGGCAGCGGGGGCACTACGATCTGAAACACAGCCAACACAAAGAACGCGTCATACACACACAAAACACACACAGGCTAAAATGTAACCGACGTCAGGATCTGATCTACTGAACACACTGCCTAGTGTTCTACAGAGACAGCTGTAGCTGCAGTGAGAAACACCTGGGGGTCTGCTTTACTGATGGACCCTTCCCTTCACTACAACTAATACAATACAAGATTAACCAGGTTCCCCTGGTCTTGCTCAGTTTCTTACCTTGCTGTCTCTTTCCAGCTCATTCTTTAACCATTCGAAATCGCTGTACCTTCTCCTCACACAGGAATCCTTCATTTTAAAGATGGGGAGGTTGGTCTGTAGAAGAGAAACTGATTTGATTTGTATGTGTGCATGTTGCAACACTCAATGCACATGGCTGTTTAAGGTCTGCCTTAAGTCATCTACACGGCCCTATTATTCATTTACCTGCTCTATAATCTAGTAGGTGTGCTCTATAAAATTATCTGCTTCTTAATAGATTATTATTTTCCATGCTTAACTATTGCAGAAAAAAAAACTAATTTGGATGCAGTTTATTATACAAGCATGGCCAATAATGAAACAGAAAAGTCATTCATAACAAAAACATAAAATAAAAAGCTCTACAGGATATTAAAACAGGGAAGAAATGAAATACTGGGGAAAATGTAGATAACATCCCTTAAGGGTTGGGAACATAAGGATTACCGCTCTCTACGTTTCTGAAACTAAATGCAAATCTACTAAAGAACACGGATTAACTGTGCAAAATCAGGAATTCAAGTTTATTGGGGAAACCTAAAAAGAGTGTTTTGAAAAGTCCCTGGAAAATCATATTTGTATAAAATCACTGGTAAACTACTTCTTCAAATAGTAGCAGACACAGAACACTCGTGCACAAGAACGATAAACTGCAGTAACAGCAAGTTTCATACGGCAGTGGCTTTGCACGACTCACTGTTCTACAACTTTACTCCCTCCCTCCCTGAAAGCCGTTGCAGCCTTTTGTGTCTTACTTCCTCTGATAAGCTGTTCCTGCACCCTTCACTGCAGTATCTCCCTGCCCCCGTCTGCCTGTGGATCCTTCCTCCCCACCCTGCTCTATCTCTCCCACACACACAACAACGAAAAAACAGCAGACAAACTTTGTGAGGAAAGTAGCAGTTTAGTTACTTATTTGTATTCTATTTTTTTGTGCTGTCAAGCATGGCTGTGGAGGACCTCTTGCTGGTTATGGAAGCAGCGAATGCTACATTACTCACTAGATAGAAATGCTGTCTCAAGAGCTCCCTATCAGAGAGCAGCACTGCCTTGACACTAATTCAGCCAAGAAATCAGCGCAGCCCTGGGCATCTTCTACCTTTCTAATTAGGCATGCTTAGCTCTTCCTCAAATGCATTTTAGTCCTCGATCCAATATAACCATTTTTCAATCTCCAATATGAAATTGTACATTCACACATTTAAATTTTAATTTACAGAGGGAGGGGTTAGTATTTTCTCTGCTTAACTGAATAGCTTTTTTAAATTACTGTACACAGCTTGGTTTAGCAGCGAGGTTTACATCAGGGATATCAAATACTGAGATTTGTGGGCAGGAAGGGAAAGTTTCACTTCCCTTGGAAAAAAAAATCTGTTGAGGCAACAAAACACAAGCTGCGCAGTGCATTATTTAATAGCATCCCTTCACCATTTCATTATCATTATAGCTTCCAAAAATCAAGGGGTCCATGTTGTATGGAAGCAGAGTACAGGTATTCACTTTAATAGCAGCTGCATGGAAACAGGAATGTTAAAGTGGATTCAAACAGAGGCGTGCTGCAGAGACTGAGATTAAACAGCCACCACAATCTCAATTACTCAGTCACTGTGCAAGCATCTTCAGGAGCTGTTGCAACTTGCAGGATGAACACACAAAGGGCTCCAGTCAGCACCACATCTTGGGAAGTATTGCGCGGGTAATTCACAAGCTCTTCTGTGGCGTGACGGCAGAACAATTCACAGATCATGCACTATCTGTGACACACTGTGCTTTGGGGACTGAAGCCATCATTGAGGGTGTCAAGTTTAAAACGCGTGCACGCTTCAAATTGAGCTGCCTACTCCTGACTGTTCAAACTAAAACTCAGAGACGCCATCCACTGAACTCGTATGCCTTATTCAGTTTCTTTGCTATGACTTCAACGGTTTATCTTAGTACATTGTGTGCTGGTTCTTTAAACACACGATGGCTACATGCTGATTTGAATTTTTCATTGTGTGGGTTCTTGGACCGCAGAGCATGCTTCTTTGTGGACCTGGCAAGTGTATTACAAAAACATTGAACCCTTTCATTATTTGTGTCGAGCTGAACAAGGAACTCCTTTAGTGAGTATGCAGGATAACAGGACAAACTTTTTTTTTTTCTTTTTACATATATTGATACAGTACAGACTGGGACCTAGGAATCCAATTAGGTTCCAAGGTGATTTCTGACTGCATGCGTTAACATACAGCACTAAGATAAGGAGGGACCTTGAGGTCCTGCCAGGACTGCCAGCGTTACATTGACAGCAACAGATCTGTAAAACATGCAACTATGGAAGCCTTAACCACTATTACTTAAAAACTACATTGCAAATCAGAAGAAAAAACTCCTTGGGGCTATCTACATAAAACTACTTGCAGTGCTTTGTGTAGGAAGGAAGGAAGGAAAAGCTTGCAACAGTAAGACAAGGAAGATCCTTTCAAACAGACAGCAAATCATTCCCAGCAGTTCATCAGCAATTAATGCTGACAGCAGCAGTGACTGGGGTTCTGGAACCTGTTCAAATACTTGAAATAAAGCATTATGTTACAAATCCGACATCCCGCTATTGTATCATTAAACTGGAGATCCATTTTCTTCACTACTGCCATATGGGTACAATTTGATTGTAACTGTTCCTGGTTACAACTCTTAAACAACTGAGCTCAATGGGTGTGAACTTTGCACTTAACGTGGGGGAGTTTAAATGCGCTGTTCAACGCAATTACCGATAGAAATATACTAGTTAATATACAAGTAAAAACTTACTGAAAACCATTTAACGATTAGCCAGAGACTAGAGTTAACAGAACTGTGTCAAACTACCCACACAGTAAATTACAGCCATACATGTAACCATAGGCTGTATTTCGTTGTATAGCGAAAATACTACTAGCGAACACATCGATTGTATGTTGTAATAAAATATGTAGCTGCTGGTGCTTCATGCAAAATACGCATGATTCCTTTGTTAAAGTGGGATTCTGGTCTCCCGCTTATCAAATGGATATTTACGTTGCGAGTACAGAGAGAGACATGGCGTTAGGACAATTCTTCGTGGTGCAGAATCGTGACAGGGCTGGTATGTTGCTAAAGCCTTTTTTCAGGTAATCTCTCCACCGCAACAATAAGTTTTTACGAGTAAAATTGCCTTTTTTGTCGTTTTATTTCTCCTGTGTGTAGCAATACGTTTCTGAATGCATAAATAGCAGTAATGGTAATATTAATGATTGGATAGGTTTCCTAAACGCTAATCGCATATTAACTAATAATGCATTTAGTTTACATACGTCAGTAACCTTTTAATTAAGCCAAGGCTCACTTATTTTGCTAGCTGTTGTGTTTACTGCGGCACACCTCCAAATCAGGAATCCTTCAGCTTGGGTGGATGTGGGAAACATGTACAGAGATGGGTCGCTTTTTTTTCCCCACCCATTTCACAAAAAACAAAACCAACAGGCCCGGATTAAACCCCCGGGTTTGCATATGTATTTTCTATCGTACTAAGATTCTTCCAGAAGTCTCTATTCAAACCGACGTCCGTACAGTTCATTGTGGTTGAACCGATAAAAATATTCACCCAGTAATTAACGAGGGCAGTGTGTGTCAAAATCCGCAGACTCGGTTTCGACTGAACTCTTATTTCTAACAAGGCCCGTACTGAATCCCCGGACTGGATTTCTCTGACCCCCCTCCATCCATCTCATTGCTCAGGCGACTCACCCGCATCCGGAGCTCGTAAGTAGTGTATCTGGTCCTGCCGACGCCAATGGTCTGTGGATTGAAAACGTCAATTTCGAGGAAGTTGCTAGGTGGCCCATAGGCATCAGTCAAGTCCTGCGGTTTGGAGTTTAACCGGCGGGTGTCCGCTACCGTAGGTTCCGACATTTTCAGCTTCGAGCTGCCACTTGGGGACTGCGAGAGACGCGATAGCAGAACCTGCCCCTTCAGCGATAGAACGCCACAAAAACCAATAGGAGACGAGAAAATAGAACGGTACCGCCCCCGAGATTGATAGACTACAATTGTAACAAATAGAACAAAAAAGATAAGCCCCGGACAAAAAATGACCATCACCCAGCCAATAAGGACGGAGGGAGGGGGGACGAGAAACTACGTCGTGTGTGTGTGCGTAGTTTACCGGTCTATTTTTATAAGTAGCCTATTATTCCTTGCAAATTACGTTTATTCAAATATGTTTTTTCACTGTGTAATTCTTTTTTTTTTGTTTAAATAATAATATTGTTTTCGCACTATTGTAATTCATATGCTGCGAATTCGTGAATGCTAATACAGTTTTAACTGAAAATGACTTTAGTTTTGTTTGTTTAATGCTCATTACAAAAGTGAAAACGTGAAATAACAAAAGGCATAAGAAGGTAAATTAGGTCATTGATGTTATAAGGGAGTGCAGCTTTAATTAACTGGCTATGTAAATCGCATATGTGACGCAATCACTTCAGATCACCCTAAAAACACTCGAGGCGCGAGGTTGGGAAACCGTCTTGCGTAAGAATTGGTATCTGGGGATGATATTGCCCAAGAAGTCACGATGAACTGATTTGTGGCTTTTAGCACTAACTTCATATGCTATTTGTGAGTGACTCACTCTCTCAACTACATGCCAAACAGACGGTTTCACACGGGAGAGGAAAAAAACACACCAGCACCCTTACACACTATAGACAGACCGGGTAACAGTGTGCTCCATTGTATTGTTTCCATCACTTTTTTTCTCTCTGGAATGTAACATAACTACTGTCTGGGAGTGAAACTACACATGCGCATAGGAACTGTATTCTACAATAGTCTAATTCTACTTTAGAAAGCATGGTTGATGCTGTTTTTTGACTTGTGTTTGTTCGACGCGTATGCACACTTTTGACACAGTCTGCCCCACAGACCTTTTCAGCGCTAGTTTCGCCTAACTGGCGATGTTCACAGCCACCCATCCCCGTGCTTTTGCTTTTCCTTTGGGATTGCATCATCCGAATCTCTTCCAATATCCGCTCCACCCACAGATGTGGGGTTGAGACGTCTGCGCGAAGCATTGTGGGGATTGTGGTTTGCCTCTCAGCCTGAAGCCCTCTGTGTTGTGCTATATTTTATTACATTTTACGAACGAGAGCTGGTGGTTTGATCTTTGTACAATTCTTTAAAGGATAGTTAGATCTCACAAGGGTTCGTTTAGCAGAGGGCCCTTCTAACTTATTTGCGAGACATACAAATGGCTTTGTTTTGTTATCACTTATCTCCATCTACATGTGCATTATGGTACTTGTCAGTTCAAAATACACAGAAACATTATTGTTATCCATTGTTTGAATACATCATACAATAGCAATGCATAATTATATCCAGTGTTTTAATATTACTTATCGTGAAGATTCAAACGTGGTGACTGTTTTGAATTTGGTCGAAACAGATCCTTCTTGTTATTATTCGCAGCGCCTAACTAGTTTTGGATGATCTCTGTACCCCTAAAACACAAACGAACGCATTTCTCTGCATTTTACACAGCGGGGTTTTGTAGGCTAATTTCTTGTGCACTAGTTCGTTGTTTGTTTTTTTTAAACTACATTTCCCAGCTTTCCCGGCAACCTTCCGCACGCCTGCGCAGTGTGAATTGCTCCGCTGTGATAAACATACGTCAAACGGGAGTCTTCGTCGAGTCAAAACAAAACAAAACAAAAACTACGAGGGACGAAGAATCTGGTTCCAGAGGTTAGGAATAACGAGCTCTGGTTCGCGAAATCGTTTTTGTTTGTTTTTTTAAGTGTTATTACGTATTGAAACGAAGCTGGAGTGAAGCTCGCTGCGGTTTTTTTTTTAACTCGAGTCGAAGGTGTTTGTTCGGTCGGGAGGGAGTGCGCGAGAGGGGCTTCTGCTGGGAAGCGCGAGGCAGCCGTGTGTTGGAAGAATATGGCAGATAGGAGCACGCGCCAGCCTCCACCGCAGATCTTGCAAACTTAAAGCTTGCATTTTTTTTTCCAGACCAATTTATTGAAGCTTTTTAAACCATTTTTAGCTTTTTTTGTTGTAGGAATCCATACTTGCTGCTGCTAATAATAATACTCCGCGGGTGACACAGCAAGGCGCTGAATTGCATCTATGTTTTTCATAACTCCCGAACGGATTATGTTCTGTGAAAAGCGCGGAGGTAATTTCGGGACAACTGAATAATAACATTTGAACTTCACACCAAAGAAGGATCTGAACGGTAACAGTTTTGGGGTTTTTTTGGATGCAACGAGACTGGATTGTCCAGTTCTGCGGTGAATGGGTCGGAGTAGTTAAATGCACACGCCGCTGGCTCGCACTGACTTGTTGAGCTGAGCAAAATAAACTTGAGCCGGACTTTCTGTATTTAGGAGGGTTCTGCTGTGAAGGTGCGATGCGGAGTGTTTTGGATGCTGCTGGTAATCTGTTATGAAATTGGGAGCCACCGTGTTTAATCCCCGAGACTGGAAGCTGTCACTCAGCCCCCTCACCAGTGACACCGCTGTGCTGGCATACCTGCTTGATCTGCTAAAGAGATCCCATAGGTTGCACGCTATTGTACAGTGTAAAGAGTTTTTATTCCTCTATGCAAATATATAAAGTATATATTTTAAAGTCTATAATTCGCATTTAAAAACACGTTAAATTGGAAGTCTAAGCACAATAAATAGGATTGTTTTGGTAACTGTATCTGAATTATTAATCGTGAATGCCACCTGTTCTTTCTGAAGGAGTTTAATGCACAGCCGTCAGTTTTCATATTGCTCTTTGTTTTTACATTCAGGAATACTCCAGGCAGCTGTTTTATCAAGGGGGCGATTCAATAAACACATTAAAAACATCGATTAACACAGGGAGCTGCCGGCGCCAGTGTTCGCCTGTTTTAACTTCTTTCTTTGTAAACGTACAGGATAAAGGACTCGTTTGTTTTCACGGATGTAAACAGCACTGTCCAGATGTTTTAATTCACCGACTCATTGAAGAATTTCTTTTGTGTCTGTTTTTTTTTTTTTTTTTTAATGCCACAAACAGAAACAGCGTGTCCAGCCTGCTGATCACGTCTGCCAGTAAAGCGGCAGGTTTTACTATTAAGGAGATTACTAGTCCCTTTAATCTCCGATCCGTGGTTTTGCGCTTCAGCGCAGCATGCAGATTACAAGCATGCTTTAACCCCGCCGTTCTGTAGGAATCTCCTTTATGCAAAGGATGGTGAATCAAATGAGTAATCAGGACTTAGGTGCAGCTTCCTGAACACGCGTGACATCTTTTATAGTTATTATTATTATTATTATTATTATTATTATTATTATTATTATTATTAGTCTTTGGCAATGCCATGTTGATACAATACTTTTTGGGGACATTTTAAAGCATTTTTTTTTTTTAATTTTTCTAAAACTGGTTTTAATTATAATAAATATATATAGTAAATAGCTCGCATTCAAGAAAGAAAAAAGAAACGATGGAGGAAGAGCAGACAACCCCAGTTGAAATCGACCCGGACTTTGAGCCTCAAAGTCGCCCGAGATCATGCACCTGGCCTCTGCCTCGGCCCGACATATCCACTGTCAAACAGGAGGGGAGCGATGGGGCGGAGTCGGCCGCGGGGACCCCACCCACTGAGGAAGAGAAGCAGGAGCCTCTGCCAATCATTTCAGAGCCTGAGACAGTAGCGGTGCCCGAGGGCGGAGTTCAAGCGGGGGTGGGCGGGGCTACCCCGAGGAAAGGCTCCTCCCGCCGGAATGCCTGGGGGAATCAGTCCTATGCAGAGCTAATCAGTCAAGCCATCGAAAACTCCCCAGAAAAAAGACTGACCCTTGCCCAGATATATGACTGGATGGTCAAAACAGTGCCTTACTTCAAGGACAAAGGGGACAGCAACAGCTCTGCAGGATGGAAGGTTATTATTATTATTATTATTATTATTATTGCTTTTTTGTTATTATTTCTATCTTATTGCAAGTTAGACTGCATGCCACTTATGGGGACAATAATAAATGGATCTGGTAATTGAAGAGCACAATGTATTCAAAGCGTATTAACATATACTCCTCCCCCCTCCCCCTCCCCCTGCCCTGTACAGAACTCCATCCGCCACAACCTGTCTCTGCACAACAAGTTCCTGCGCATGCACAACGAGTCGACCGGCAAGAGCTCCTGGTGGATGCTGAACCCGGAGGGGGGGAAGACCGGCAAATCCCCCAGGCGTCGCGCAGCCTCCATGGACAACAGCAGCAAGCTCCTGAAGAGCCGAATCCGCGCAGCCAAGACTAAGAAGGCAGCCGCCGCTGCCGCCGCCGCAGAGGGGCCAGGCGGGGGCGAGGACAGTCCCTGCGGAGGCTCCCAGCAGCAGTTCCCCAAGTGGGGCGTCAGCAGCAGCAGCCCCTCGTCCCGCGGTAGCCTGGACGACCCCGATATCTGGACCAGCTTCCGGCATCGCACCAGCTCCAACGCCAGCACCCTGAGCGGCCGGCTGTCCCCCATCGCCCCCGGGCACGAGGACGACGAAGGCCTGGATGAGGGCGACCTCCACTCCACCCTGGCTACCTACTCGGCCACCAGCGTGCCGCCCACCCTCACTGAGACCCTGCTGGAGGAGCTGGAGCTCATCGACGGCCTCAATCTCATGTCCTCTCAGCAGCAGCACAGCAACAGCAGCCCCTCTGCCAGCTCTCCCGGCACCACTGCCCTCCCCTCGGCCGCCACCCTGCTCCCGAGGAGCGCCAGCTTCTCCTCCTATCGGCAGCTCCAGCAGAACAAACAGGAGCAAGCCGCGGTAGCGGCGGCAGCAGCAGTGTCGGTGGCACAGGCGATGCAGCAGAACAAAAACGCAGGCAGCACCGCCACCGCCAACTTTGGCAACTCTCTGTTCAAGCCCTTGCCCAGCCCTGCCAGCGCCAATCGGGTGGGCGGGCGCTACGGAGGTGGTGTGGGCAGAACCGAGCGCCTTCCCTCCAGCCTAGAGGCCCTCCTGACCTCCGACTCGCCGCCCCCCAGCGATGTCATGATGACCCAGGTTGACCCCTTGATGCCGAGCCAGAGTGCTGCCAACCTGCTGATTCTGGATGGCCAGCTGAGCCGAGGGAAAGGGGCAGGGCAGCAGCAGCAGCAGCAGCTTTTAGGGAAGAGCCAGGAGCAGGGCTCCCTACTGACCATGTCACTCCAGCAGCAGCAGCAACAATACCGAGCCCAGCTGGGGAATTCTGTCCAGCAGCTGGGATTGGAAATGCTGGTCCCGGGAATGGGCCAGGACTCTGCCCACCTGGCGGCTCTGAAGGCCCAGCTGGCCCAGGGTCCCGGCAGCCCCTCGGCTGGGCCGCTCCTGGGCGGGATGCCCTCCTCGTCTGCTGGGGGGCTCCCTGGAATGGGCCCCTTCGGAAGCTCCGGATGCTTCCTCACAGGACAGGACAAGCTGCCCACCGACCTGGACATTGACATGTTCACGGAGAACCTGGACTGCGACGTGGATTACATCATCAACAGCGACCTCATGGACGGAGAGGGCATGGACTTCAACTTCGACCCCATCCTGAACACCAATCCGAGCTACCCCAGCCCTGCCACCAGCCAGGCCTCCTCCCACAGCTGGGTTCCCAGTTAGTCCCTCGACGCCCCTTGCAGGTATGTGTTTGTTTAGCAGGAGGACTGTTTGTAGTTATCTGTTGCAGTAGCTGGTTGTAGTGCGTGACTTTTTCAAGCAGTTTTGTCCTCCTGATGTCTTGATCTGAGCCACATGAAAATGTCACCTGCAGCTAGTTTCATGAACGAGTTGAACCAGACTCTTGTCTTGTATTAAAATGTTTTTAGGAATCTTCCAAAAATGTGTTGTTGGGAATATGCAGGCCCATTGTAAACCATGGCGGTGTTTAAAATGGGAGGGGTGGGAGTTCAGTACGTTTTCAGTAGAAAAGGGAACATGCCAGGAAATTGTGCAGATGAGCAGTGTGAGAATTGTGCAAAATACGATTTTAGAAAAGGGACATCTGTAATTGAAATGCATGAATGCTCAAATGGAGAGTAACCGCGCGCGTGCTCGCTCCAGCATGATTTTCATCTCGAGAGGCACTCCTTGATATTAGAAAAGCACAAAGATGAGCAGAAGAAGAATCTGCAGTATTTATTTGAGCCTGCTCCTTGTGAATCATTGTGTGAAGCTGTGCTCCCGCCACCCCCATGCTTTCTCCAGGTTCTGCTGAGAACTCTGCAGTGCTGTAGGCTGTTGCTGCTGATTAGTCAGCCTCGCTCTTCCTGTCGTACCCTTTAAGAGCCCACTCTCCTCTTCACTTAGCCTTACTCATTGTTTCAGTGCTTGTGGATGGATCTGCTCTCTCCCACTCCACTAATGCTGAAGCATGGTCTAGTGGCCCCCGTCCTGGACGAACAGGATGGAGGCGAGGGTGTTTACAGATTCCATTTCGAGGGCCCTCCAGAGCTCAATAGCAGCGTGTAGGTGAATCGGCCCTGGGCACTTTGAGCTGTGCGGGTAATGAATGTGTTTGAGAGGCCTTCACGGCAGCACACAGACTCACTGCCCCAGTTCTGAGTCACGACCTTCGAGCAAAAATTCAGCAATGTAGCAATAAAGTAAATGAAGGATTCTGTTTTCAGTGTGTGTGTGTCAGTGTGCGTGCATATATGTATGTGTGTGTGAGTGTGTGTCAGTGTGCATGCACCGTGTCAGTGTACGTGCATGTATGTATGTGTGTGTGTGTGTCTGTGCATGCACGTGTGTCAGTGTACGTGCATGTATGTATGTATGTGTGTGTGTGTGTGTGAGTGTGTGTCAGTGTGCATGCACGTGTGTCAGTGTACGTGCATGTATGTATGTGTGTGTCAGTGTGTATGTGTGTGCGTGCCTGCGTCAGTGGATTCAGTATCCAGTGTCCCACAGGTAAATTGCATACAGAGAGAAATGGAGTGGAAGAGACGCTGGAAAACCCATTGTAGTCATTTTCAGAAAAAGCAATCATTTCTTAAGGCTTTATTTTCATGCCTCTTTTTAGATGCATGTATAGACTTGTTCAAACAGCTGTGCATTCTTCAGCAGTGTTTCTATGGAGAATATTGGGCGCAGTTATTCTCCCCATTTTGAATGTAAATAGATCAGCTGCACAGTGATATGTATTCTGTAGCCTGCAGTTCATAGTAGTTTGTTGAATTGTCTCATTGTTTTTGCTTTTCTTTCACACAGGATTCTCCAGAGCTCCAGACCCCATGCAGTTCCTTCTTGCCGCTGTGCGGACTGGAAGCTGAACTCACAACCCTCGCAGCAGCTTCGTAAGGGTTATGAAGACACTTGGCCATACAAATCACTGCACAAATGTTTACAATATATATACAAACACACACACACATATTGTCCGGACCTCATGTTTGTGCCATCTGCCAACCAAAAAAACGAATTTCAGCTTCCCTCAACACATTTTGATGAGAACGCGACAGAGAGAGAGGTGCTGTGCAGCCTGGCACCCCGTGCTGTAGAGTGAACGTTGTGTTCCTGTATTCCCTCCAGCATGGATCTCAGCAGCCTGCTGTTTCGACAGAATGCAGACGGTTCAGTGCATGGTGATTGTGGGTGGGATTGCCAGCACGCTGAGGCACTAGCCTGCCCTCCCTTCAATGAGTTTGCTGGTCTGCACAAACAAGGCAGCACCTCGCGGCACAGCCTGTTTAATCAGCGCAGATTGGGAGGAAGGGTCACTCAGCGGGGAATGCTTTTGTTTGTGCTCTTTCAGTCGTGTGTTTGTTTTATCCCTTTTATTACTTTCAGCGTTTAAAATAGGTGGTACGATTTGGGGTGTCTTTTAAATATGGTGACATTAATAAATAAAGAAGCCCACCGATCCTTTCCCGTGGGAAGAAACTAAACGGAACAGAACAAAGCCTTTGCTGTTCTTTGCCTGCGCGTCATTTGGAGTGTGGTGTTGGCGCACCAGGGCTTAGCAACCGATTCAGCAGCAGGCTGAGGTCTGTACAAAAAAATAAAAGAATCTATTCTGGAATGCAACCCAAGTCTGAGTTCTAGAGCATTCCGAAATACTGTTCTAGAACTCATCGGATGATCTTTTTGCAATTTAAAAAAAAAATTGAAATTGCTTTTGTTCTTTGTACAGTGCAACATGTAAATAGCTTTATAAACCCAAGTCTTTTAAAAAGGAGAAAAGGTACCATTCACTTTAACATTATTTTTGATGTATTTTATAAAACGAATCAGGCAGCTCATTCTCACCCTTATTCCAGCAGGGTTAGGCTGGAGCTGGATTTTAGAGAATGGCTTGTTTTCTATTCTTGAAATGATTTATTTTCTGTATACTAACCTTATTTTGTAAGAAATGACTTCAGTACGTGAAACAAGTATTTTTGACAATAGTATAATCAAGATTGAGGTAAACTAGCTAAATACTGCATTTAAAGAGATTATACATTTATATAAAAAAAAACATTACTAAAACGGGAGAACTAACAGTTTCAGCCCATTTTTAACGGTCGTTTTCTATATTCTTTTATTTTGTAAAAGATAAAATCATTGTAGATTTGTACATAACCAAACGAACACTAATTTGACTGCGTACGGAATAGGAACAAAACGGAGAAATGTATTTCAGCATCAATAAGCTTACAATTGTTTAAAAGCAAATTAAAAAAAAGAATGAAATAAGCAGATTTGCAGAGTGAGCTTGAAGGATGGAGCAGCGAGATCGCTTTATTAATATTACCAGGAGAGCCTAGGGTTGACCCAAAAAAGAAGCATTCGTGTCTGAAACGTGCACTCCCATTTGCATCATCGGACATGCGCAAAAAAAAAAAGTGACCCACAATGTCATTCACAGAGGACTGCAGTCCACTGAGTGACCCACAATGTCATTCACAGAGGACTGCAGTCCACTGAGTGACCCACAATGTCATTCACAGAGGACTGCAGTCCACTGAGTGACCCACAATGTCATTCACAGAGGACTGCAGTCCACTGAGTGACCCACAATGTCATTCACAGAGGACTGCAGTCCACTGAGTGACCCACAATGTCATTCACAGAGGACTGCAGTCCACTGAGTGACCCACAATGTCATTCACACTCTATGCAGGGCATGTGTTGGGTTTCGTAGGTCCGTCAAGCTCTCCTCTCAGCTGCTTCATTTTGAAGCAATTTCCATCAGGTCTTGTTAGACACAACCTGTTTGAAATCTGCTTAAACGTGAACTAGCCATTAACTCTCAGGGTGGTTACAAATGAAAAGCATTGGCTGGTTATGAGGATTATGAAGATGATGATGATTATGATAATACAAAAACATATTCATGTTTGCTATATATTCTTTTACAAAAACAAAACAGCTTGCAAAAGGGAGAACGAAATATATAAAATATATAAATAAATCTGTTTTCTTCCCTGAAAATATTTTATTTGTTTACAAAATGAAGAAAAAAAACAACGGATGCAACAGAGCGACTTCTAAACCGCGGAAGAGTTTCACTTTGTTTCTTATTAATCACGTTGCTGTTTCTGATTCTTCATGTAGCTGGATGGCTTGAGACTGTAAATGGCATCGTTGTTGTTATTATATTTTAAAGAGTCGAAGTATTGCTGAAACTCCTTTGTTTGAGCACATGCTTGATATATCGGAGCTGAACTGTTGTAGGAGCACCAGGGCTGAATCAGTGCAACGTGAACGTACCCTAAAAGAGTGAGTGCGTTCCTGACAGTGCGGTACCTGCAGTGCCTGTACCTGTACATTACAGACAGGTGCACAGCCTTCAACAGATAACATCCACACCAACTCCAGTGCAGTGTGTCAACTCAGTGTGCATGGCGGTGGGGTTTCAAACGAAACACTGACTGTGTTTGCGTTTGAATTACAATACCACAGTTCTCTTTACTGAGGCCACCAAGTAACAACTAAATCTGAGGGGACACCAAGCCACGTTTCCAGGGACAGCAGCTTGAAACCTGGTTCCAGGAGACCTCGTTTGAGGCAACTTTGCTGCATCAAACCCCAAGCCTCTCCTGGTACGCCGTGCAGTGCCCTGAAACCTAGTCTCAAGACACAAAGTGGCTTCGTGTCCCCTCAGCTTTAGATTTGATAAATATAATGTGAAACTTTAGCTGTTTCAGCGTAGCATAATCACAGTCGTCTTTTTATCACAGATTATGTTGTTTGGTACTTTTAAAAAAAAAATTTAAAAATGTAATCCCTGTTGCAGACCTGCTCAGTCTGGCTGCTCCTGGTGTGTTCTCTCGGGAGGTGGTTTTGCCAGTGGATTGTGTATTAATATTAATCTTTTCATGTTTTGTATTTTTTTTTTTTTTTTTTTTCAACAAGTTGAAAAGTAGTTTAAAGACAAAGCTGTACTCATCCCTTGTTTTTTGATTCTTCATTGTTTTAGTTGTTCTTGAGGGTAGACTGGGGGAGTTGTGCATAGCCAAGCCGTGTAAAATGTAATCCTTTCTTTTGAATTCAGGATATGTTTGTGTTTTGTTTTTTACCTCCCCAAATCCTGCTTTACATATTGTAAAGTTATCTAAGATATGTCTGATTGTGGAAGAAAAAGAAAAAACAGGAAATTCGGCATCATTGTTTAACAAATTAAAATGAATTTTTATCTAAACTGTCCTGTGTTATGTGTGTTTTTTTTGAGATGAGATGACTGAAGTTCTGTTTTTGATTAAAGACTCAACCTTACCTCAGGTAAGGGTATGCAAGATTAAAGTGCGGAGTGGGATCTGGGAAACCAGAACCATATGGATAAATGAGTGAGTCAGCTAAACAAACAATTAAACACGTCATGAGTCTTGAGATTATCTTTCTCTGTAGGCTTGACACTGATAATGAATCATTCATTTTCTCTGGGCAGTCTTTCTGCTAGTTTCACAGCCACTGGTTTGCACTAATCTTGAACCTTCTAATGGTCCCTTCGGCAAGGCAGTCCAGGATTAGTGCCAATCAGGGTGGCATTGAGAAAGCCCTTAGTGATGTCACAATGTACCATGACGTGTCAGGGATTGTGGAAGCTGTGGAGAATCCAGAACCACAGCAATGTGATAAGAGCTGGCCTCTCACTGCAGTGCCTCTGCTTTCAGATGACAGTGCATTTTTTAAACTGGCACAACACAAATAGCATGGTTTTATAACTATAACTGGAATTTATAAGAGTCAGGATGAATACGAGAGGGGGACTGATATTCAGCGGGATCCAAGGCAATCCGTTCCTTACAGGCACTTCTAAAACAGCCCAGACAGTTACAGAACAAATAACGAGGGAGGGGGAGGGAGAGCCGTCTCACACAATGGGGCTATTCATTGAGAGCTGGGAGTCCACAACTTTTTTAAAGGCCCAGGGAGCAGCCAGCCTCTGCAGGGCTCATCTCAGAGACAGAAAGAGAGAGAGAGATTGCATGGCTAGAATTAATATCCATATATAACCAGGAGATTTACCCACTGAGACCTAGGTCTCGTTTACAAGGGGTTACTGGAAAACAATAACAAGACCATTGCAATGTGTAAATAGCAATTACAATGCACAGACAACACAATAAAAACACGTGCGGGTCAAACTGAATCAGCAACATAGACCAGTCTATAATAAACTGCATGTACGTTTCACTGACGCATAATCAAACGTTAACTTACTGTGCTGCACGGAGGATGTCACGTTAGGATTCCGGCAATGTTAGAACTCTGCATGCATGTGGAATCCGAGAACTGTGAGAAGTAACAGATTTCACTGTATGATCATTACCGCCCGCGTCTCTATCACACTGTAATGCTGGGGTCGGGATGTGTTGAAGAAGTAACTCTGATAACAATAATCCAGCTGGATGCAAACGGATTCCAAGCTTACAGTTTAATTATTGCAGCTCCCACGTCGCGCACTGTTTCCAGCTTCTCAACTCACTGCCTGGATTATCAATACAGTTTATTGAATACAAGACCCTTAAATAACTTTCTACAAACAATTAGAAGGCAAACGCTAATGACTGCAAAGCAAACGTAATGCTAACAACAGAGTTTACGCGCTTGACGTATTAGCCTTTTATTCCGCATTTTGTATTTATTATAATTATTAGCATTTTGTAACTATAAATGTTAACCTAACTTTGAAATAACTACTTGTCCTGAATTAATTGGTGGTAAACAATAACAGAAATAATCTTACAACAGGCGTGTATTATTAGTTCGTAGGCCCACAGCAATGGGTGATTGGTCTGTAGCAATGTCTCTTCTGTATGAAGACAGAGGCTTGAATGATTGACGTTATTTAAAATATATTAATAAAACCCAAGTTTATCGATTTAAAAAACACATTAAAAAAAAATAATTCCAAATAGGTCTTCGGGGGTGAACTTAAATATACATGACAGTTCGGTTTTCTTTTTCCTAGCTATGTATCTACAAAAATATGTATTTTATTCATTGCAGGCTTTAGAAACTGATACAAGCAGTGTCGCCGGATTACAAGCTGCATGTTACACGCATGAGTTTGTTTCAAATGATTTTAAATGTTGTTAATCAATAAATACGATCGGATTTTTTAACAGCAGAGGGCGAGCTGGTACTGCAATAGAAAAAAAACAAAAGAGCTTCCTGTCTGTCCACCTTCCCCATCTAGTGGTTAAAAACAGAACTTTTTAATCTGAGAAAATGGAACCGTGGAGACACAATCACTGGTAATTCTTGTTATTTTAGTTTGCTTTCAGAATGGAAAGTGTATATTTTATTACATATTTAATAACAGTTTAGACAGTGTAAGTATGTCGGTTTACTTTACAAAGCTATTAAGTTATTTTAAAGTGTTGAAAAACTAGTCAAGACACCTGTCTTGGTTGCACTTAACAACACTGGATATTTAGACAAAGTAACGACAAAAATAATGGTTCTTGGTTCAGCTACTTTCTAATAGTGTAGACAACTCCTGCTTGACATCCAGTTCACAGTAATGGGACTTTGTAACGGACCTGTTTTTTTCGGTGGTCCAGTTTAAACAGCTCCTGAACCAGCAAGGCCAGCAGCTCTAAGCAGCACACACCAGCGCTGGCCATTGCTGGGGTTTACCCAAGATCAGTCTCCCAGGTGCAGGACTGAATGGCTGAAGCAGTGACCCTCCCCTCTCTCTCCTTCCCCCTCTCTCTCCTCCTCCCTGTCTCACTTCATCTCCCTCTCCCTCTCCCTCCCTCTCTCTGCATCAGTAGTTGTGTTCCTCAGCCTCGCTCTGCAGTTTGTGTTTGTGTTGGCTTTGTCTCAGGGATGTGATGTTGTTGCACACGCTCTCTCTCTTACGTGGGGGGTCTGGCTGCTCTCCCTCTAAATCTACGTAACGAAACAAAGCAGGCAGCCCACAGCGGAGCTCAAGCAGCCCTGAAAACACACAGACGTGCTCTCAGGAACACGCAAGACACGCTCACAAACAACAAATACAGCAGCTTAACAGCAACAGAAATGAAAGAAAATGAAGACCAATGAATGGGTTCTGCCGAGGAGGCCCTACAGGGGATACCCCCCCCTGTCCCCGTCCTTCTTGTAAACAAGCTGACTGTGCTAACCTGGGCTTTCCTGGTATGTGTAAATCACTAAATCAAATAAAGCTATCTTTTTTGTTTTGCCAGTGTACTGCTAGGTTTGTATGAATCTGTTGATTGTTGATGCTTTCTCACCATTAGCTTACAAAGCTGTTCAGGGTGAGGCACTGATAATATTCATAATGAAAGGAGACCGAAATAAAACAATAAAAACAAACACACACACACCAGAAATGGAACATGTCAAACATATTTATCTTTATAGAAAAAATAAGTCTCTTTCTTTTCCAAAAACAACTTTTTTTGTTTTTTTTCGTTCGTTTGTTTGCTCGGTTTCAGTTTTTGCCCGTACATTTACGTGGTAAATATTGAACTAAGAGGCTGTAGTCATGCACTGCTTCTCTGACTGTCAGTCCCGGCGCCTTGACAAACGAGGTGGGGGCAACGTCAAAGAGTTCCGGGGGGCTGCTTTGTGTTGAAGTGGGACAGGCCGCTGAAGCTTGTCTTTTTGGGAGGGAGATGGAACTTGTGCACTGTTGATAAAGGGGCGTGTCTATCCCCTCTGAGTCCTGGGTCCATGGAGCTTTGTTCTGTTTTCTGGGAAGGTGCTGGAGTGGGTCTGCATTGTGATGTCACCGGGACAGACCTCCCGATTGGCCAAAGAGTGAAGATCAGCCAGCCAACCAGAGGCCTCCAGTCCAGTGAGTTGAGGGAGTGCTGTTGAATCGTTAGGCACCAACGCTGTGTTGTGGTGCCGCGATAAATCGGTCAAATTCAGTTGAGTCCGAAGTGAGAGTCCACTGCTTTGCGTTTCAGCAGCACTGTGTGCTGTTCTTAATGAGATAATACTGCTGGGGTGCCATCCTGCCCTCTCCAGAGCTCAGGGAGCGAGCGGTGAGCACAGCGAGTGTACAGCACACAGAACCCGGGCCGCCCCATTAGAGAGGCACTAGCACTGGGGCTTCTACTGATCCCCAAATGTCTTGGATCATTCAGACCAAAGATACATACAGTACTTACATACATAACATACATCTTTTTTTTTGTTTGTTTTTTTAAACAACATGACCATAAAGGCCTTCCAAAGCTACTGCTTCTGAAATATTCAGGGTACAACACAGTAGATGGAATTTAGCAGCAAAAAAAAAAAAAAAAAACAATTATAGAAAACATTTAATTTCGTTGAGGGGGGGGGGGGTAAAGATTTCATAAAATATGCATCGTACCTTGATCTCCCCCTCCCCCTCTTCCTAAATGTTTCATTTAATGTTTGATTTTTTTACGTCCAGCTATTCTGTCCAACGCTGTGTTCTGGTGTTTGAACCTTTGACCTCCCAGTCCTCATGAAAGCCTCTCTGTGCACCTCTACAATGACATCTTTCAGACCAATCAGCAAGCCCAGAGAACACAAGCACTGCAGGATCCCAGAAACGCAGGACTGAAACTTCACACGCCACAGAGCACGCTTCACCTAGGAACACCGATCTATCACAACAAGCACGGCCTGTACCTTTGCTGAGAAAGTACAATCGAAGCAGGCATGCTTGGGTTTTGGAACATAAAGCCCTTTGGAGTAAAGACCTTGATGAGTGTGTCTGACTGGGAAGTGAAAGGTTAACAGTCTCTGCCCTTGTGTCTCTAGCTGCAGGTACAGTGCACGCAAGCCTGCACAGCACTGAAGATTCACATATCTCGTTATCACAGTTATCTATAGTACCTGTTCACTCCCATTGCAATCACAGCCCAACAGAAACGTCAAGCTCAACTGAAAGCAGGACTTCTGAAGCACATACAAGGACGGCTTCAACTCCCCAGTGCGCCACGAACGCACACTACAGAGCTGAGCCAGGGAGGAACCAAGACGCTCAGGGTTGTTCCGCAGTGGGAAGCCATTTATCGGAACACATCCCAGTCTAAACGAAAACTGCAGCCGAGCGACCAGAGACAGAACAGCTGGAACAACTGAATTGTGTTGGACTGACTGGACACCCCTGTCCTAGCTTGCACGTATTCAGATTGGGGTTGCGATTGTACAATTTCCTTCATTCGTTTTTTTTTTTTTTTTTACAAGGACAAAATGTTTTGTTTTTTCAAAAGTGCTGTTTTTTTTAACGTAGTGTTTGTCTTCTATTTCTTTACATATATAAATAAAGTCCTCCTGTCCCCTTCATGTTATTTTTATTTTTTTTAACATCCTTCAGTGTTTTTTAAAACACCCTGAAATGTTTGTTGGTTTGTTTCTGTTGCTTGGTTTTGGGCGTGCATTTTCGTTTTCTGCTCCTACCGCCGTTACAATCGCAGCCAACAATATATTCTGATTAAAGACCTGAATGATCAGCCGGCTCTAAATGCTGAGCGAAGCCCCAGTGCGTTGAAAAAAAAAAAATTTAAAAATTAAAAAGGACGAAACACAGAGCTTCAGCTGCCCTTTAGACAACAACAAGAACAAAATATGAAAGTCAAACTCAAATTTAAAAAAAAAACTAAAAAAGAAAACTAAACACCAGTTTGCGCAGCCCGGTTGAACCCACACGCTTCAGTCCCAATGCTCGTTTTGCCTCACAGTCTAGATTATAATAATATTATTAATAACAATAACAATAACAATTGCACATTAACTGCCGCAGCACTGCATCCACGGCTAAAAACAAAAACAAATTAAGAAGTGTCGAGAAATAAAAAAGTATCAAGCGAAGAGAATAATAAAAAGGCCCCTTCCACGATTCAAGTATGATCTGTGTCCAGTTGTGATGTGTGAGACAGACCAGTCCTGCACACTCGCTCTCTCTCGCTCTCATCGTACTCTCCTGCACACTCGCTCTCTCTCGCTCTCATCGTACTCTCCTGGACGCTCTCTCTCTCTCTCATCGTACTCTCCTGCACACTCGCTCTCTCTCGCTCTCATCGTACTCTCCTGCACACTCGCTCTCTCTCATCGTACTCTCCTGCACGCCCGCTCTCTCTCTCTCTCATCGTACTCTCCTGCACACTCGCTCTCTCTCTCTCATCGTACTCTCCTGCACACTCGCTCTCTCTCGCTCTCATCGTACTCTCCTGCACACTCGCTCTCTCTCTCTCTCATCGTACTCTCCTGCACACTCGCTCTCTCTCTCTCTCATCGTACTCTCCTGCACACTCGCTCTCTCTCTCTCTCATCGTACTCTCCTGCACACTCGCTCTCTCTCTCTCTCTCTCATAGTACTCTCCTGCACACTCGCTCTCTCTTTCTCTCATCGTACTCTCCTGCACACTCGCTCTCTCTCTCTCATCGTACTCTCCTGCACACTCGCTCTCTCTTTCTCTCATCGTACTCTCCTGCACACTCGCTCTCGCTCTCATCGTACTCTCCTGCACACTCTCTCCCTCCCTCTCTCCAATCTATGCAGTCATGTGTTGGGTTATTGCCCGAAGTGCATACAGAAGTTCTGCTTGCATCCTGGCCTCCATGATGAGCAGGTTCACATGGACCTGAGAGACAGAAAGAAAAGCAAAGGAAACAAACATGTCAAGTACAGTCAGGAAGGGTTAATCTTGTCTGAGGGCACGTGAATAAATACTCTTACAAGTCCCACGTGCTGTGAAATTGTACTTGTAGTTTTAATGTGCTCTCTGGTAGCTGTGGGTTGAATACCCTGCAGTGGTGTCTGTGTCTGTCTGTCTGCAGTGTAAATAAACAGAGCTTGACAGACAGACAGAGGCAGCATGTTGGCCCCTGAGCCTGAAGAAAGGGCTTGGGTTAGGGTTAGTCACAGACTCCATGCACCCTAATATGCAGCGACACAAGAACTTTTACATGGCACGTAAAGCTCTTCAATAGCCAACGCCTCCTCCTTCTCTCTCCCCTCCCTCCCTCCCTCCCCTCCTCCTCCTCCTCCTCCTCCTCCTCCTCCTCCTCCTCCTCCTCCTCCTCCTCCTCCTCCTCCTCCTCCTCCTCTCTCTCCTCCCCTCCTCCTCCTCACCTTCTCAGCCTGCTTCAGCTGTTTCCAGCAGCAGTGGAGAAGCTGGGATTTGGTTTTCTCTGGGTGGCAGGTCACGGTCTTGATGTACAGCTTCAGACTCCTCTCCAGCAAGTGGTTCACCTCTCCATAGTCATAGTCATCATAGCTGCACTCAGAACACAAGGGCAGCCCGGTCAGGACAGGCTGCCTGCACTCACACACTCACTGGGGTCTACATAGAGCGAAGGTTACGCAAATCAAACAGCTAGCAGCGAGAGGAAAACCGAGTCGCTGCAGCGCTTTCCAGCAAACCCTTTCTGAGATTCCTTCAGCCTGTACTCGCTCCCTAACCCCTCCACTGTGACCAAGTGTTTACTAGAACACCACGGATTAGCAGCGCTGCCAGGACAGTGCGTCTCCAGAAACGCCAACGCACACGCACCCTGAGTCTATTCATCACTGAATTAGAGGACTGTGGGCTTTACTCAAGTCAGTCTGGCTGACTACAATGTGAGGTATGGTAAAGCATATTAATAAACATGGTAAACTGTGGTAAAGGCATAGTATAAGCACAGGAAACGCATGCAGAAAAGTGCTGATGGTGTGCGTCTGCACTCTTCACACAGCGCGGTGCTGGCCAGGTTACCTGATGCCGAACATGCAGTGGATGTAGTTCCAGACGGCTCTCTTCAGATCAGAGCCCTGCCCCTCTCCCAGGAGGCCGTTCTGCAGGCTGGTCACTGTCCGGAAGCGCTCGTCCAGCAGGTGGCCGATGTCCGAGTAGAGCCGGTTCACCAGAGAGAAGCCGTGATCCTCCCAGGAGTAATCCTGCAGGAGAAACGAGAGCACGCGGTTACAGCAGGCAGGCAGCGTCCGGACTGTGTCCTAGTCTATGCGCAATACCTGCGGGGTTGTGTTGCAATGCGCAGTGTACTGTGCTCTGTTGTGTTATCAATGTGTTGTACTGCAATTTGTTCTGCTGCACTGTGCTGTGTTATGGTTTGCTGTATTGTGTTGTATTATTGTATGTTCTGCTGTGTTGCACTGTGTTACAATGTGTTACAATGTGTTGTGTTGAAAGCCCCTCACCTGGACCCTGAACACCTGGAAGTGGTCCTCGTTGCGGCGTGTGAACTCCTGGTATCTGAACTCGGGGTCCGACAGGAAGCAGGACAGGTCAGTGGGACGGGGCGGCTTCTCCTCCAGATCTGGGGGACGGGACGGGGCGGGACTCAGGAGGAGCGAACACCACAAGCACAGTCTGCAGACTCTGTGTCAGCCTTACACTAACTAGGATACACACAGTATACCTGCCTATATCTCACAGAAACACAGCAGGAGGGTTTGGTTTAAAGGTCGCTAACGCAGCACCAGTGTGAAACACAATGGTTATGCAGCATTGATCCCAAAGGTCATTATGGGTCTTTTGATTGAAGAACAGAATAAAGACAGTATAATAACCTTGAAGATCTGCTACTTTTCCATATAACAGATAGATCGATACGGGGTGCAATCGCCATGGACACTAATACAGCTCTGGCATTGATTCTGCACACTGGAAATGAAGCGATCGGTGCCTGTATGCACATGCTTCCTGGTGTTAGGAGCACTGTCTCTGTCTCCAGGTCTGCCCCTACCTTCCTCGTGGTCCCCCTGCGCTGTGATCATACGCTCCCCTCGTCGCTCCTTCTCCCCCTGCAGCCTCTGCATCCTGTCTCGCAGGGCTCCCGCCTCGCAGCTCGAGTCCAGGGACTGCAAACACACACACACACACACACACACACACACACACACAGACACACAGACACACACGGGCGTCAGTAAACAAAGGCCCCTGCTCCCTTCGAGTTTCAAACACAAACAAAGCCAGCAGAAAGCCCCGCTCTGCTCTCAAGACGTCGTTGTCAACACTGGCTGCAAACACACTCTTTGCTGCTCTTGTTGGGTGTAAACCTCCACTTGCATTTCCCAGTGTTGGCAAAACCAAGAACCTTGCTTTGCAGGTCAGCTAGTGCCAAATAACCCCTGCCGTGCCAGACATCACTGTGTTACCAGACTGAGTTACCCAGCAAAACTGAATTCCAGTGTATCGCACAGCACGCTGCTCTCATCCACTGGAACACACTGGACTGCAGTAAAAGCCCATGCGCTGTTGCAGACTCACCCTGCGGCGGTGGGAGCGCAGGTTCTCAGGGGTGCAGGCTGCGTTGCCGTTGGCCGTGTCGCAGAAGCAGTAGCTGCCGAGGTTGGGGTTCCCGGGGGTCCCTGGGATGGGGGGGTCCTGCTCAATCCCCACCCCAAACACGAAGCTGGCCAGAGCGTGGCAGTGAGCCAGTAACACCACTGCCTGGACCAGCTCTGCCATTGACCAGCACTGCTCCCCGATCTTCAAGAGGGACTAGAGAGAGAGAGAGAGAGAGAGAGCTTTACTGTACAGTGTACACCAGAGACACTGCTCCCTGGTCTTCCACAGAGGCTGTACAGGTCTGATCAGAGACATGGGGTTTGTTTAGTGAATTCAAAGTGACCCCATGTCATTGAACCCGGGTCCTACCTCGATGTGCTCCCGGGCGACGAGCCAAGGCCGGTGAGCCAGCACCTTGTTGATCTCGTGGAGGTTGCGCAGGCGCTGGGGGGCGGAGTCCAGGCCCTGGAGCCACGCGGGGTCGCCGCCCACTCGTAGGAACTGGGCGGAGTGCAGAGAGACTAGATACCGGCAGTGATGACGGGCTGCAGCCTGAAGAACAGACAGACACACAGCACAGCAAATCAAGAACATGTATAATTACACTGATTATCATTACCCTGACCCTGACCCTGACCCTGACCCTGACCCTGACCCCCTGAACCCCTTACATCTACACTGTAGAAACTGGAGACACACAGCACGGCACATCAAGAACATGTATAATTACACTGATTATCATTACCCTGACCCTGACCCTGACCCCCTGAACCCCTTACATCTACACTGTAGAAACTGGAGACACACAGCACGGCACATCAAGAACATGAATAATTACACTGACTATCCCTCAGCCCAAACGGTTGACTAGTTTCTAACATTTGTACTTCTGCTTTTATGACAGAAATCTATTTGCATCCACGTGAAAAGCCCCTCGATCCAGTTCTAAGTACAGTAGTGGGGGTGGCTCAGCCCCAGGAGCGGTATGGAGGGGGGGCTCACCATGATGGCGATGTAGTGGCGGTAGTGAAAGGGCAGCGGCCCGTCCATGTGCAGGATGTAGTGCTGGGTGCGCAGGAAGCTATCCAGGTACTGCGGGTGGGAGCCCATCTGCTGGGTGACCGAGTCCAGACGCCCCCTGCTGGCCAGCGCCTTCACGAACAGCAGCTGCGGGCGCTCCTTCTCCGAACTCACCTTTACCACCTGGGAGAAGAGACAGAGAGCCGCGTCAGAGAATACATGCTCCCCCAGGAAACAACATTCAGGAATATTGGTTCCACTTCCGAATATCTGTAACCCCTTATTTTTTTAACAAAGTGATTTTTCTTTGCATATAAGTCAATACCCATGCATTTTCATCTAAAACTTTAATTTTAAGACCACTTTCCCTAACCCAAACCCTTAATTTATACCATCCACTGTTCTGACAGATCCAGTCTCACCTACAATAATACATGAGAACAGACTGCAAACATAGCTCCCATTCACTAGCACTGCACATGCAGAATTTACATACAAACAGATAAATAACAAACATGCATGTGGGGGGGGGAACAAACATGCGTTTGCTGGGGGCACACATATTCACAGAATATTTGTTTCTGGGGGCACACATATTCAGGGGGACCCATATTAAAATTCCACCGGCAGAGATTGGAAACTGCGACACAAAAACAGCATCAACAGGATGGGGATCTGGGGTTAGAGAGAGGGAGAGATACAGTACAACACCCACAGGGAGAGATAAAGAAATGAAGAAGGAAATGAGAGAAGAGAGCGGAGGAAGGAGAGAATGCGAGTGACAAGGAGAGGGGGTGGCAAAGAGAGCGCGGGGGGGGGGAGCATGTGAGCGCAGAGTGAGGAAAGGAAAGAGAAGGACGCACAGAGAGAGAGAGAGAGAGAGAGAGAGAGAGAGAGACTGAGAGAGGAATGGGTTCGATTCCTGGAGGAGGCGCTGGGACAGCTGCAGCTCCTTCTACTCCTCAGAGTCAGCACGTTCACGCTGGGGGCTCACAGGGGCTCCGGCTGCTATTGATCTCAACAGCACCACAACAAACAGGATCTGCGTCAGGAATAATAACGGTTTTAATACCCTCCCGCGGTTCAAGCGGTGTGTTTATCCAGGGTACAGTTATATTTAAAGCCCTGGCTGCAGCTTCTTAAAGAGGTGCATCTATAGAGGCATGGGGGGGGGGGGGGGGAAAGCATGGACAGGACTGTGAAAAACAAACACTGTACAACCAACAGCAGCTGTGCGTGTATCCAGGATATTAAACAATGTTAAATAATGAAATCATAAGATCTTGATTAAACTGAGTGAGTACACAACATTTTGTAGTTAACAATATATCACCTTGTTTAAAATCCACACTGGGCTTTATTAATCTGACTGGCACTCAAAGCAAAGCCCACAGAAGAGAAAGACTTGTAACTAAGCACACTAACGAGTGAACAACTTCATGCAGTTCCAGCCATCAACCACTGGGGGGACAGACTGGCACATTTTTTGCTAACTTATTCCAACCATGTTTCTTTCATTTCCAGTATTTAAAGCACAGGTTAAACCCTATTCAGAATATGAAAGTTACTCGGTATCGATATGTTGTTAGGTGTTGATCAGCTCTGGTGTAATCACACGAGAGGGAAGGCGTCAGAAACAGCATGGAGAGAGCAGTGTGAAGAGAGCAGTGAAGAGAGAGCAGTGAAGAGAGAGAGCAGTGCGAGAGAGGGCAGTGCGGAGAGAGAGCAGTGCGGAGAGAGAGCAGTGCGGAGAGAGAGAGCAGTGCGGAGAGAGAGAGCAGTGGAGAGAGAGAGCAGTGCGGAGAGAGAGAGCAGTGAAGAGAGAGAGAGCAGTGAAGAGAGAGAGCAGTGGAGAGAGAGAGGAGTGGAGAGAGCAGTGAAGAGAGAGAGAGCAGTGAAGAGAGAGAGCAGTGAAGAGAGAGAGCAGTGCAGAGAGAGAGAGCAGTGAAGAGAGAGAGAGCAGTGAAGAGAGAGAGAGCAGTGAAGAGAGAGAGAGCAGTGAAGAGAGAGAGCAGTGGAGAGAGCAGTGAAGAGAGAGAGCAGTGAAGAGAGAGAGCAGTGAAGAGAGAGAGCAGTGCGGAGAGAGAGCAGTGCGGAGAGAGAGCAGTGAAGAGAGAGACAGAGAGCCAAGGGAAGGACTCACTCTGCCAGCCACGACAGTCATTTTGTGAGAGAGCTTTCATTTTGTCTCTTGCAAACAGCTGCCCTAGCTTTTCGACACGTACGTGAATGAGACAGAGAGAAATCAAACACTGTAAAACAACCCTAATGACGTGCTTCAGTAACTCTTCTTTTATTTGAAGGATACCATTTCTGGCGCTTGCACTTGTAAGCCTGACCACAGCAAGCACACCACAACATAAACCACATGCATCCCAGTGTAAACTTTGTACAGCCCTTTACCCACTTCTCTCTGCTTTCTAATCGGCAGAGCTTTCACAGTGCTTGCACTATGCTTTCCTACACTTTGCTGTTCTTTCAGCTCAGTATGGAAACGCTCCTAATTAACACGTTTCTTTATAGTGTTTATGAGTACCCACGAAGCACAGATTTTGCAATTAACTGTATTCTCTCTGAGAGTGGGGACTAAAGGAAATCCTCTTGTATCAAAGTGTTCTTATTCAAACCCACCCTGAAGAGCATGATTACCCATTAGGGCAAGGAGAGATCCCTCAGTCCTGGACATGTTGTGAAACATGCCTGGAGATGATCTCAGTACAGTGTATCTCCAGGCTACTTATTAAACCTGCTTAGATCATCATTGGGCTGGGTGTGAGCTGCTTCTATCTGGCTCAGGTTATTGCAGTTCTGCACAGTAAAGCACAGGAGATGCACAGCCTCTTTCACATTGCAGCACAGCAGGGCTCAATGGAATTGAAATGACTTACAATCATTGCACTTGAACCTTGAACCTGCATACTTGGAGTTGATCTATTCGATCAATTCCAGTTCAATTCCACGCCTAACCAAGCTTAACTCTTCGCAGTTCCAGCTTGTGTTTCACACACAGCGAACGTTGCTCTCGTATTTTCAGCCTCTTTCAGCGACCCCATCTGTTTGACAAAGCTACAGTTATATTGTGTGTTTGCACCTGTGATTATTACTGCTGAGTTATTTAGAATCAATGGAGTAAACACGTTAATGCGTGCAGCGTTTTATGTTCCTTTAGCCTATAATTGCAATTACTGCAGCATCACTGTAACTGTAATTGAAAGAAAATCATTGGAATTGGAATTTCAGTCAACAACACTGCTGGAATTGTAATTATATTTCTAAGTGTCTCCAGGTCTGTGTTCCAGTGATCCCACACCCCCAGCCAAGCTGCTTGCAACCCCCCCGCGTTTGTGCTCTGACCAGCCGATTACTTCAGTACACACTGTGCTCTTCACAGAGCAGACGCACAATGCCAGTTACACACAATGCCAGACTGCATCTCTCAGGACTGGAAGGTGCCGCACAGGCACTGCACTCAAAACAGCTTTCTAAACACTTCATATTTTTGACTGAATGCGTTTACTGTTTACGTGGGACGACAATGCCTGTGTGTACCTGGACAGATAGACACAGTAGACAGATACACAGACAGACAGAAGGAACCCTCTTTAGATGGACAGTGTGATACACAGACAGACTGGCTGACACTGTCGACTGCAGGATCAGCTTCATCCAGAGCTGCAGAGGAGATGGTATTGGTGGGCAGGGCATTGACCCACTTCTGCGCTCCGTGAAAACACTGTGCATTCCAGCTGAGGAGCCAGGGAATATTTTTAGCCATTCGCACACATGACTGTCACTTAAATCTGCCTGCTGTCACGTCCTCATCATTCCACAATCCGGACAGACACTCGGGCCTGGAATTCTCATCCCATTCTAAAGAGGGACACACACACATTATATATATATATATATATATATATATATATATTAAACAGTACTAAATCACTTTGCATTTTAAATGCTACATTTTTATCGAGTGCTGTAAAGTGGTCCCTTCCCTTCAAATGATTTATCATTGTACAACATCATCCAGGGTGAAATACATGACTGACTTTACATGCACGGACGTTACCTTCCTTATATACTTGATAGGAGGGGTCTTGATGTATTACAGTACAGCTGAATAGAATTTAAAAATATACCATTAAAACCAACCAAATACTTCCCAATAGCTTTTCCTTTGTGAATAAAGTGGTAACCCCACACTGGTTTGGATTGTTCTCCTACCAGATTCACAGGCTCTGCACCAGTATGACCAGCTGGAACCTGGCACACAGTCCACTTACGTGCAGCCAAGCCAGTGCTGGAGATCAGCTGCCAGAGGCCCCTTGCTTCCTGGCTGCCAGAAATAGTGCCAGGAAAGCTCAGCTCAGACATCAAATCTGTGTCTGTGAAACGCCAAGAGCTACGATTGTATGGCAATCGCACGGACCTTCGCTGCATCACCTTGATCAGTCTCACAAGAGGGAATTCAAAAGAAGAAAAACAAGACGCAAGGCTCAGCGTGGAAAAGCAGTTCAGACCCCCGGACATCAGCCTGCCAGCAGTTCAGACCCCCGGACAGCAGCCTGCCAGCAGTTCAGACCCCCGGACAGCAGCCTGCCAGCAGTTCAGACCCCCGGACAGCAGCCTGCCAGCAGTTCAGACCCCCGGACAGCAGCCTGCCAGCAGTTCAGACCCCCGGACAGCAGCCTGCCAGCAGTTCAGACCCCCGGACAGCAGCCTGCCTGCAGTTCAGACCCCCGGACAGCAGCCTGCCAGCAGTTCAGACCCCCGGACAGCAGCCTGCCAGCAGTTCAGACCCCCGGACAGCAGCCTGCCAGCAGTTCAGACCCCAGGACAGCAGCCTGCCAGCAGTTCAGACCCCCGGACAGCAGCCTGCCAGCAGTTCAGACCCCCGGACAGCAGCCTGCCAGCAGTTCAGACCCCAGGACAGCAGCCTGCCAGCAGTTCAGACCCCCGGACAGCAGCCTGCCAGCAGTTCAGACCCCAGGACAGCAGCCTGCCAGCAGTTCAGACCCCCGGACAGCAGCCTGCCTGCAGTTCAGACCCCCGGACAGCAGCCTGCCAGCAGTTCAGACCCCCGGACAGCAGCCTGCCAGCAGTTCAGACCCCCGGACACCAGCCTGCCAGCAGTTCAGACCCCAGGACAGCAGCCTGCCAGCAGTTCAGACCCCCGGACAGCAGCCTGCCGGCAGTTCAGACCCCCGGACAGCAGCCTGCCAGCAGTTCAGACCCCCGGACAGCAGCCTGCCAGCAGTTCAGACCCCCGGACAGCAGCCTGCCAGCAGTTCAGACCCCCGGACAGCAGCCTGCCAGCAGTTCAGACCCCCGGACACCAGCCTGCCAGCAGTTCAGACCCCTGGACACCAGCCTGCCAGCAGTTCAGACCCCTGGACACCAGTCTGTGAATCCCAGTCAGGCAGGGGTTCACTGAGAGGTAGATACTGTAGATATCAAGAGAGATTTAGCACGATCCATCCCTGCCTAGCTCCTGGCCTGGTGAATAAACTTCCTCCGCGACCAACCGTGTTAAAATGTCAGAGCAGAAATAAAATGAAAGCTGCTGTGTGGCGCGGCAGAGTTAACCAGGAGGCTGCACTCGAGAGGTGACTCAATCACTAGCGATGCTCTTTGAGATCTTGTGTGGGTGAAAACCACTATATAAATGCAAATGCCATCCTTCTGCCCCCACGCTGATCCTGCAGCTGGAGCTCAGAGCATGACTAGGTCTGTGCATCAGTGTGCACAAACACAAACCACAACGCATGGCGCAGTATCACCCAGCACAGCTATGCAGACCATCTGAACTATGTGGATCATGCATTTGATTAAAATGCTTTATACAGATGTAACGCCTTTTATACTCTACAAATAGTGTACACATCCCAGTCATTAGGCAGGTCCCACACATGAACCTGTATATACAGAGTTTCCATGAAATGGTGCTCATGTGGACCAGTAAAGAAGAAATGAAGACTACAATGCCCACGGCTGCCATTTCATTTCAGATTTCATTTCTATTCTAATTTGAGCGCATCAGTAAACACATTCTACTGTTATCATTGTTTTAAATGTCTAGGTAAATGCAGCTGTACAGCTCACAAGAAACAGCACAGTGGTTTGAGGTTTGCTGTACAGGCAGCGTGGTTCGGGTCCCAGCTGAGAACTGTAAGTGGTTGCAGAGTCTGGAAGGAAGCAGAGACAGGAAAGCGTGTGTGGGGTCTGTCTGGCTAGCAGTCGCTGCACAGCATTGCACAGCTCTGCCTGTCACCCCTGAGTCCGGGGCAGAGGGTTGGGTAAGTCTGTGCAGACACCAACCTGCCTCCCGTGCCCCCTGCCTGCCACAGACAAGCAGGCAGGCAACTGACTTCTGGGTGGCAGTTACTGTAACCTACACACAAACACACATTTTGGTTTCCATAGAATTTCAGAGAATCTCTGCAGAAAAACTACACACTGTGGGCAAGAAAAAAAAAAAAAGAAAAAAAAACTACTGTCTTTCTTGAAACTAAACTTGAGCATTAAAAAAAAAACAGGATTTGTTATTTTTATAATAAAAGAAAAACACAAATGACTGCTGTGACCACCATGCATGCTTTTAGTTTACAGAAAATGTTTGCAAAGTGCTGGTAAAGAACAACAATTAAAGTCCTGACAAGTTCATTTAAAACTGATGCAAACCAGCAACTAGCATCATTGAAATCATTTGGTAGGCTGTATAACTGTACAGTATTTGTGCTTTTGTATCATTCCCAGTTGAACGACACAAAAATATATTTCGCATTTTCAATGCACAAGACAAAACACACACTTACAAAAACAACAACGAAAGAACTGGTAACATTAACAATAAAAATAATAATAAAATCAACGTTATATTTTAACCTGATACTTAGTTTAATTATTGATCACGGTAGTAACACCCGACAAACGAATCCCATATTCTTGTATTTAAAAAACTCTACGGATGCGGTGCAGAGCCGAGCTGGAAGCATGCGGATGACCTCCAGCAGCTGAGAGGGGGGCGTGGTGGTCATCATCGCCCGGCCTGCGCTCTCACACAGTGGAAAAACACCGGCTAGTTTATCCGCTTTTAAAGAGGCAGCGTCCAATATATCCATCCACTGCCTGTCCCTTTTTACTTACTAAACGGCCATTTTTTTTTTTTTTTTTTACTTTAGTATCAAACTGTTTGTAACCCACGACATCTACAAAAGCGATTACAAAATAGGATTCTTTTTTTTTCATGCTCTCTCGACAATAATGATGTGCATTTTTCTTTTGTGTCAATTGTCGATGACACGTCGCGCTGGTCGAAGCCGGTAATAATAAGGTAGAAACTGCTTCCACTGACTCAGGACTTGATTACCAAGGCTTCCTTTGTTCGCTGTATATGGTTAAAGTGACCACATTTTCTTATACTGTAGTTCTGTGTTTGACATGATTACGACGCATTAATTATACAGTGTGACCGCGTCCCACCTTCACCATCCTATACTACTAAATACCGAATTAAAGTGTTTTTCTTCTGTCTTACTTGAAACTTTTTATAAACTCGCCCACTGCCCCAACCAAAACAAGGAGTTTGCATACTAGAAACACGTTATATCTCTTTGTACAGGTACCTAGAAATCGTGTTCCCTGCTGTACCTGTTTGTACACTGCGGTAAACACACCGCGCTGTTTCGACCAAGGCGTCTTGTTCATTGTTTTTGTACGTCGTGTTTTTGGGACATACCTAGTGCATTTTAAATCTTAACCAACGTCCAGAGAGACGTCTTGTTAGTGTTGCTGTATGGCAGAGTGTTTGAAGATCATGTTGAGATCCTCTTGTTGTATCTAGGTTCTTCCCCAGCTCTGTTACTGTTCTGTACCCAGGGCTGCTGTTCATCTGTGTTAATACAAAGCGCTCCACCAAGCCAAGGCAACAAGGTGCTGTGAATCTGGCAAAACCACAGCTTTCTACACACTCAGAATAGTCCCTATAGGGATTCTACAGAATCATCTCTATTGTGATTCTACAGAATCATCTCTATTGTAGTTCCAGGGGATGTTGCTCTGCGTGTAGCAGGCTTCCTCAAAGAGGCACGTCCAGGCTTGTTTAGCCAACATTGCTGTCAGGGTTGGAGGAAGTTCACCACACAGCCAGCCCTCTGCAGGGCAAGTTCAGAGCCATCTGACTGTGGTGCACAGAATCGGGACTAGACTACAGCATGCTATAGCGACAGCGCTGGAGAGCGGACCATGGGAGAGTGCAGACTGGGGCTCATTAGTAGAGTTTCAGGGTAGAGACAGCGCTAGAGAGCTTAGAACAGAGTGTGAACTCAAAACAGTTCTGTGATAAATACCTCCGAAGTTTAAATAAATAATAAACACACCGATGCAAAGCCCACAGCCAGGCTAGCAGGGTCAGGGGGTTTGTAGGCATTGTAAACAAGACGAGAGGGTGAGGACTGCCAGCGCTCGCCACCCTAAACAAGCTTAACTTGAACAGGACCAGACAAAGCAAGCTTTTATCCTCTGTGTGTCTGAGGCTCTTCCTATAACACTGCTGACAGCTAGACCAGAGATAATCCAGGGCAAAACATAATGAGTTTTCACTGAGAGTGGCACGATACAGGAACGCCACACAAGAGGCAGTCACAATGCGCTCCTGGAACCCCAGTGCTCAGACGCATTCTAGAATGCTCGGGGCAGGAGCACAGCGGTGAGGTCTCGGGACTGGGACCTAGCACTGAGATCAATATATCAGAATCCAGTATTTCATTTCAATCTGCAAACCATTCATCCTGCCCCCCTTTTCTCTCTCCTCCTTTCCCCCCTCTCTCAACGCAGACTAAGCTGCTGCCGTTCACTGAACCCCTTGTTTTCAAGCTTGTTCAAGCTTTCAGAGTGGAGGGGGGGGGGGAGGCAGAGCTGGTCTAGTTTTAAAGCCAGATGAGTTTCCTTATCTTCTTGTTTTTGCACACCCACGCCCAGGCATTGGGTAAAGCAGCTTGACATTAAAAAGCAGAAATGTTTCTTCTGATGCAGGGGGTATTTGAGCTGATTTGATGCAGTTACACTTGTGGAAAGTTCAAATGCTGCATGAACTGTCTACCTTGGTGCTTGTCTGCAGGAATGCGCAGTTAGAGAGGGTGGCTGACTCTTTAGAAAGCACCCTGGAGAAATATAATTACTGAAGAAAAGAAAAGAGGAAGAGAAAACAAAGCAAAGAAAAAGATGAGAAAGAAAGAGAGAGAAAGAAAGAAAGGACAGAAAGAAAGAACCAAAGTTTGTTTTCTGCCTGTGTCATCTTTGTTGTAGTTTTTGTCTGTTGAATTTGGGAGGGGCAGGGGTTAACTTCTGCACCAAGAAAAACAAAACAATAAATATATTCAACCCCTGGCTGTTTAGCCCAGACCTGGACACTGCAACAGCTAATTGGACAGCAAGCCGAGGAAGGAGGGAATAAATAAAAAAGGAAAAATGAATGAGTAACAAAAAAATGGAAGTGTGTTAAAGAATTGAGATTATAAAAAAGGGACTAAAAAGACATACGACATTAAAAATAACCTATTCATGATGTATATATATATAGTTATATATATTTTTTTTAAAGGTGGAAAAAAAAAGGAAAAAAAGCCTCTATTGTTCTCAGAATCTGAAAAAGCGCAGTAAACAAGTTCCCTGCCAGGAGCGCCCCCTCCCGCTCAACGAGGGAACTGCAGCCAGAACAGGAGAAAAACAACTTTGATTGGCAGCACCCAGCATCCCAGCACAAAGGGACCGAGTTCAATACCACATTTAAAGACCCACTGAACCCCAGAGCTTTCAGGTTCATAGATTAAATACGACTGGAGTATGCGTGCCCCGCAACTGAGGTCCAACATTACTAAAATACAAAATAGAGTATTTACTCGTAACCCCCCTCCCCTCAGACCATTAGCTTAAAACATAGACCTGGTACGAGAACGATCAAATATCAATTAGTTTTATATCATACTTAAGTGACTTACATTAAAGTCTCGCAAAATGTTATGTACAGCGGATTAACTGGACACTGTATTATAATTTAGTAGTAGCTAAAGACTAGCATGAAAAGCAATGAGAGAAAAATATAACCGAATATAGGGTACAGGCATATGAATACACAGGACAGACAGGTTAGGGGTATGTTGGAATGTGCAATCCTATTACAAACATGCAACATGCAAAGAAAGGCAAATTCAACACACCATGCTGTTGACAATGGTAGATTATTTAAAATGAACTAGACTGAGACACAGACACGTTATCTGCAAGCTTAGATCATAACTACACTTTGATGAAGAATGAGAATAATGAATTAAACCATCTACCCTACACAATCACAGCCAAATACAATGGCATTTTCCTGTTTTCTGTAAACAGGCAGTTAACTATGCATTTGCTTTGGATGCTAAAATTAAAAAAATATATAAACAAACAAGCACGTCTTCGAACTATTTTTCCAATGCAGTATTTGTTTCCCCAAGTCTAAATATCATCTTCCCAGAAGAAAACATGAATATTTCATCCGCCTCTTAATAATTAGAGTCTGTTTTATCATGCATTGAAAAGTTTTGAACGCGTTAAGACATTTTTTTTTTTTTTTTTAAATAAATAAATAATAAAAGGAGACACACAACGATTACATTGACACTTAACAGAAAACAAAGATCATTAAAACACAAAGCCTGCATTTCTAGACGGTTCTTCAGGGATTCTGTTATGTCCAATGACATGTCAGAATCAATCACATTTGAATCGCACTAGGAAATCGGTATAATAAATGCTCTGAAAGGATCAAACGGTCCAAGGCAGAAACATTCTACTAAAATACAGAAGAAAAAAAAATAATCTTCCATTCATTCATACAAATAAGCTACCACACGATCTCCCCCCTCCATCAATAAAGCTTAAAGGACCTGCGCTTAAAGGCTGTCTGCTTTTCACATGACGTTTCTAAATAACAAGACATTACTGTACTTTTTTTTTTCTTCTAAAACCGAAAATTAAATGAAAAGTGATAGAAACACACACGAACATCATTTGATGCGGATCTAGCGAATGAATGAACAACTTTTATATTTGTAGAAGTTGCCTTTCATGTAAATAATGTTCTAAACTGCATTGAAGCGTTCTTAAAAAATAAAAAATAAAAAGCTGTATTTCAGAAAAGCTTCGGTACCTGAGTCTGGAGTCGCTGGCACTGGTTTCCAAGGGGGAAGTCCATATTTTTTGCACAGATGATCATTTTCTTCTTGGTTAGTGCATTGATCCGGCTCCAGTCCTACTTGCTAACTAACAAAGACCCGACCGACAGAACAATCTACAAGTCCGGGCAGAGAGAGAAAAAAAACACACAGACTGACAGGTCTTAGCGGGGCTCAGCCAATCCGAGAACCCCGAGGGCGGGACAAAAGGGACGGCCTGTAGGGAGCCCAGGAGCCAATCAAAGACCCGGGTGAGGTTTTTTTTTTTTTTTAGGGATCTTGAGAAGACCAATGAGCGTCAGAGCGCTGTGGAAAAGCCGTTCAGCCCCGCCCCACTGCAGCAGATGCTGGTTCGTCTGAGCAGTAGGGGAGGGTGGCAGGGTAATGTAACAGCTTTGATGAAAGAGGATGAAAGAGGAAGAAGGGGGGCAGGGGACGGGGGGTGGGGGGTACGTAATGTCGAGGTAATTTATACGTGCCTCCGTGAGGTTTTGTTTTCACGCGGTGGGGGTGCATTTCCCCGGCGACGGAGAAGGCCTTGGACATTCTGTAGCACAAGTTATTGAAATCTGCAGAATCTGGAGCACAGGGGATTGTCTGTCTGTGTGTCTGTGTGTCTGTCTGTGTGTCAGTCTGTGTGTCAGTCTGTCTGTGTGTCTGTCTGTCTGTGTGTCTGTCTGTGTGTCTGTCTGTGTGTCTGTCTGTCTGTCTGTGTGTGTGTCTGTGTGTCTGTCTGTGTGTCTGTGTGTCTGTCTGTGTGTCTGTGTGTCTGTCTGTGTGTCAGTCTGTGTGTCAGTCTGTCTGTGTGTCAGTCTGTCTGTGTGTCTGTCTGTGTGTCAGTCTGTCTGTGTGTCTGTCTGTGTGTCTGTGTGTCAGTCTGTCTGTGTGTCTGTCTGTCTGTCTGTCTGTCTGTCTGTCTGAGTTGGCACCTGTCCCTGTTTGTGCAATATTGTTATTAATAGAGTTTAATTGAGGTTCATCAATGAAATGAAGTCTCCCCGGTCAGGGCTGATTTAAACACAGAGACTGCAGACAGAAACAGAGAGAACCTGAATGTGAATCTGTTCTTATGACACAGAGCTGGTCTGCTGCATTTCTCTCTTATGCTATCTTTCAGGGTTTTTTTTAAGTCTGAACAACAGTTTTTTATTTATTTATTGAACTCCCATTTCAGTAAAAGGAAAAAAAAACCCAACAAAACAGAGTTAACCGGAAGAGCTCCCAAGTTTTCTCATTTAAAAAAAAAACGGAGTTAATTAAAGACTGGAGTAAACGCTTGCTTTGACAGTATAGCCCTTTGATTGTTACCATTAGCGCTGGCTCCCCCCCCCCCTTTGGTAAGAGATCGCTTTCTGCAGCTTGGTGGCCCTTGCTCATGTGAGTGTGAATCAGTGATGGGTTTTCACTTTCCTTTCCTCAGTGAACTCAGTGAATGCTCTTTGCAATGTCAGTCCTCACGGTATAGCTGCATGGAACTGATCTCAGAGTTTCATGCTCTGAAATACCGTTGCTTGGTTGTGAGCTGCTTACGAGGTGGCTGGGAGGTTGACCACAGCCCTGCTGTGTCCGCCTGGCCAGCCCATGATCTGAACGCAGGATCGCATGTGCAGAACTTCACTGCCGCTGGTCCAGCTCTTCTGAAACTCTTCCACTGAGCTACTCCTTCAGCGTGCTTGTGATTAAACATTCCACCCTGATCTAACATCTCCTGCCAGACCGACCCCCTTGGAAATGAGACGAGGTCCCTCATCAGATCGCAAAAATGCAATCACGAAAGCCGGCCTGAGGCTGAGAAATAGCATCATCACAGCTTTAAAAAGCAGCAGCATCCTCAGCAGCATTACCACAGCAATACTGTCCTGAGCAAAAAGTGAGCAGTGCTCCGTCTCCACTGAGGTATGAACACTAGAATGTGTTTTTAGGTGTTGCTGGTGGGATTGTCCACAGTCTAATCCCTTGTTAGATTAGAGGACCTCAATCCTGGACAATGGCAGGGAATCCATTGTCTAAAAAGCTTTATCCAAGCAGCTCCCTCTGTCTTAACTGTTCTTCAGAATCGGGTTAGGTCTGCTGGTATGGGACCGGTTATACATCCAAAAAGTGTCTCTGCTGCAGCTCTGCCGTGATGTACAGACACACTGAACCAGTACCGCACACTGAGCACTCTGCAGGCCCAATACAAAAACAACAGTCTGTGGAACATATTGTGCAACGCACTGAATTCTAACAGGGTTCATACAGAGCCAGCTCACTATCTTGCATTAAAAGCAATCACAGATGCGAATCTATTAATAGTTTAGAATGCAAAACAGAAGGTGCTTGTTTTTCTTTTGTGCTATTGATTTTTTTCTATGGCTATTTAGTTACATGAATACAGCTCTGGCCAAAAGTTTTGCATCACCTAGAATTTTAGGATTGAGACATAATAAAAAAAAAAATTAAAAATTAACCAACGACAGAGAGGACTGCACTGAATAACTGCTGCACTGTCTGGAACTGCAGTTTAACATGTAAAACATATGCAAGGTTGCCACTGTATTGTTGCGCTTTTCCCCTGGCTATACTGTGCATTTACCAGTCCACCCTGGTTTTGCCATGTTTATTAATATGCTTTACTATACCTCGATATTCTTTACAATACGTGCCTGTGCTTTACCGTGCTTTCACTGTGCTTTCACTGTGGTCATTTTTAATACGTCATTCCGCTGGGAATGGGACGTGGGATGAGGCTGGACGTCATTGCGCTTATTTTGTCCTTGTTGTTTGTTCAATGCTTTCATTATAAACCCGCTTAATACACTCTTTACACTGCCAGTCACTACAAACGGCTGTTCAGCATGAAGCACTTGAGTCCCGCCCAGGGAGGGATTAGGCTTGGTTAATAGCAGAGGCCTCGCTGCCAGACCTCCAGTGAGCGTCACTCCGAGACGCTTCTCTCCCACGCAATGTGGACCCTTTCCTGGCTCAAACACTTTGTATGGGCCGGAAAGCAATAACCCTTTATTATTATTATTATTTTTACAATTTTTCCTTGCTTGTATTAGTTAGTTGCCATTTATTTATAAACTCTGAACACTTATACAAGTTTGCCAGAGTACAAAATAAAAAAGCATAGCAAAGTGTAATAAAGCACAGTGAAAAAGCATGGTCAAGGATATGCAAGCATGCTCACACAGCAGACCGGACTTGAGCGCACGCTCCCGATGCTCACACAGCAGACCGGACTAGAGCGCACGCTCCCGATGCTCACACAGCAGACCGAACTAGAGCGCACGCTCCCGATGCTCACACAGCAGACCGCACTAGAACGCACGCTCCCGATGCTCACACAGCAGACCGGACTTGAGCGCACGCTCCCGATGCTCACGCAGCAGACCGGACTAGAGCGCACGCTCCCGATGCTCACACAGCAGACCGGACTAGAGCGCACGCTCCCGATGCTCACGCAGCAGACCGGACTAGAGCGCACGCTCCCGATGCTCACGCAGCAGACCGAACTAGAGCGCACGCTCCCGATGCTCACACAGCAGACCGGACTAGAGCGCACGCTCCCGATGCTCACGCAGCAGACCGGACTAGAGCCCACGCTCCCGATGCTCACGCAGCAGACCGGACTAGAGCGCACGCTCCCGATGCCCACACAGCAGACCGGACTAGAGCCCACGCTCCCGATGCTCACACAGCAGACCGGACTAGAGCGCACGCTCCCGATGCTCACGCAGCAGACCGGACTAGAGCGCACGCTCCCGATGCTCACGCAGCAGACCGGACTAGAGCGCACGCTCCCGATGCTCACACAGCAGACTGGATGTGGATAAGACTGGTGTTAGTTCTCTGACATCAGCTTTAAAGGAACATCTGTAATATTTCGGAAAGACGTACTTTAGCATGCCTCTTTGGAAAAGGTGATGCATAGAGCCTCCAGTAGTACATTTATAGCATGCTGTTTTAAAACAAAGTATTCCTTTTTTAAAGGGATTGATTGGGCAAGCTCTGTGTATCTGCTCAGGTCTAAGTGATGTGCTCTCAAGTTGCATCATTGCACAACATGTCTTGCATGATAAATATAATACCCTGCTTACTACCCACTTGTTTACTCTTCAGCGCTCAGTTCCCTGGCTGCACAGATGCTCCACAGTAGGGTGACAGCCCCCTGTGCATCTCCAGCTATAGTGCAGCCGTATGCTGACAGCCCCCTGCAGAGACACAGTTACACAATGTGATGCTGTCTGTTGTTCATGCAGCCTGTGTTTTGAAATAACCACTGCAGGTGCTTGCTGAGTAAACTGCACATGCAAATACTGGACGAGATCGCTCTTTACTTGGAACATCTATAGCAAGCCTTACTGACGCACAGAGGTGGAAAGTTCATTTGAATTTTTTAAGCCACGAAATGTAATTCACACTCAATAGTGCAATTGGTTCTGGGTCGAGCCTGCACATTCACTGCACTAGTACTAGACAACTCAATAGGAGGGATTTGAATGCCAATACATTCAATGCAATAGTATATCCCCTTCGTTCACGATTTTTTAAATTGAAATGTTTATACATTTTAAAAACAGTTTGTGTGAACTCTGTGGGGTTTCGAGAATAGATCCATAGATAACGAAGCATGGTTCAATTACACGCAGTGACTGAAGGGGTATAGAGGAGCTCAGAACTTCTGCACAAAAAAAAGATAATTTCTTCTACGCGTGGTGCATTGCAACGTAACCAAACACAACCAGAACCCGCAGCGTGCTTTATAACTGCAGGTCCGCGGTCCGGTCCAGTCCAGCATTTATATAATATCCGCGAGAGACGCAATAAACAGAAAGTAGCGGAGCGTGGAGACGTGACGACGAATAACGATTGCTTGGCACGGGAAGTGTTTAAATAAAAAGTGGACGAGGCATTGAGAAGGGATCGCTGGGCCGTAAAGCAGGAAAGACAAACACCTCTGGGTTGTTTTTTTTGTGTTTGTTTTTACATTTCTTGTTTTTTTTAAATTCACATTCCGCCCGGTAACAGTGTGGGGTGACCTCAGCCAATCATTATTGAGCACACACAGCCAATAGGAAAGCATGCGTTGGTCTGTTCTACAGCGGCGGCGCACAGTTTGCGTACTTGTCTTGCGGATTCTATGAAATACCAAAAACTAAACACCCTTAAAAAGTTTTTCTTTGTGTGCCACTATTACAAAAACAGGACCCAACTTCTTTGAAGCAGACATAGTTGTTGTTGCTGCTGTTGTGTGATTCCACAAACGGTATTATTATTATTATTATTATTATTATTATTATTATTATTATTATTATTATTATTATTATTATTATTATTATTATATATTGTATGTATGCACACACTCTTAAAATGCATACGTATACATTTTTTTCAAATATTTCAATTTTTGCAAGCACTGAAGTACAGTTGCATTATTTGCATAGTAGAAAAAAATAATATTAAAATTACAACTTTAGGTCAGTAATATATATATATATATATATATATATATATATATATATATATATATATATATATATATATATATATATGCGCGTGGGGATCACTTTCTGACGATGTTCTACTTTCTGGCTCTATACTGGTATATATATTTTCTTCTTCTCGGTGTTAGATACACATGCACAACACAAATGAACATGAGCACTCATTCACCATGCTTTACCACTCCTCTGTATTTGGTTGACTGTACTTTCCAATGCTTTACCATGCTGCTATAGTCTTTGTCCTCGGTTTAGCGTACTCTGTGCTTCTCCATGCTTTCTCATGCATTTCTCATACGTCTCTCTGTGCCATCCTTGATCTACACCACAGCTCTAATCAGCTTAGTCTCTTGTGAACAAAGACTCATGTCAGTATTAAATGAGGTCATGAGAGGTGCACAGAGTCCAGCTATCTGTCTGCTCCTGAAGTGACAAGTGGATGTAATCACTCGTCCACTCTGCCTCCCAGTCCCCAAGCTTTAACCACTAAGCCAGATTGCCTCCCAGTTCCTCAGCTATAACCATTAGGTCACACTGCCTCCCAGTCCCTCAGCTATACCCGCTTGGACACACTGCCTCCCAGTCCCTCAGCTATACCCGTTTGGACACACTGCCTCCCAGTCCCTAAGCACTAATCACTAGGCCACACTGCCTCCTAGTCTCTAAGCTCTCACTTTTAGGTCCAACTAAACATTTCAATGCTAAAGGATTGGGGTCAGTGTTTTACAGATTTAGCAAAGCCACCAAAGCAGTCAGCATAAAAAAAAACAGGTCTGTGTTGTTGTGAGAAACACTTCCGGTGATCTCGTCAGTTGCTTATTTTTTGCAATGTTGAAATGGCAGCATGCAAATCAGTAGATTAGCAATTTAGCAAACACTGCAGCGAAAGCAATCGTGCTCAGGAAATGAATGCAAGTTTATGAAAAACAAGGGATTTCAACTAATGTGATGCAACTGGGCCCAGAGTTACTTCTTGTACATGACGACCTTCTCACTGCATAAAGACAGCTGAAACCTATTATACAGTAATCCTGCATAGTGTCCCATCAACTAAAATAACATGAGCAGCTGGTCGTGCACACATCCAGTCAAATGAATAGAGAGCTGTGTACTCTGAGGACTGAGGATACATCTAGAGAACTCAGAACTGGAGATCTGAGAGCCAGCAAATTCAATACAAGAGAACTCAGGACTGGGGATCTGAGAGCCAGCAAATTCAATACAAGAGAACTCAGGACTGGGATCTGAGAGCCAGCAAATTTAATACAAGAGAACTCACGACTGGGGATCTGAGAGCCAGCAAATTCAATACAAGAGAACTCAGGACTGGGGATCTGAGAGCCAGCAAATTCAATACAAGAGAACTCAGGACTGGGGATCTGAGAGCCAGCAAATTCAATACAAGAGAACTCACGACTGGGGATCTGAGAGCCAGCAAATTCAATACAAGAGAACTCAGGACTGGGGATCTGAGAGCCAGCAAATTCAATACAAGAGAACTCACGACTGGGGATCTGAGAGCCAGCAAATTCAATACAAGAGAACTCAGGACTGGAGATCTGAGAGCCAGCAAATTCAATACAGTCTAGTCTAGATAACTCAGTACTGTGCTGAGTTATCAATACAGTATAGAGACTCTGGAAAAAAGTAGTTCCCTTTGTCAATTTAAGAGACCTTTTTTTCCATGTGTTGCGTACTGATGTCACTTCCAGTTCCAGGTGGTGACGAAGCCTCAGGCAGGACTCCATGACCTTGTGTTAGCCAGCAAGGTCACAACTGTCCAGATAATAAAACCTGATTTCCCAGCCAGCTCGTAACTTCACCAAGAGTGAAGCGGGACTGAGCTAACCTAGAGCTCTGGAACGCTTTCCATGGCAACCAGGTGTGCCCTGTGACCTCCCGCTCTGTGGTTGTGAATAAGGGGGCCCCCCTATACTGTGCAGAGTGTATGAAGCACTATACTGTGCACAGTGTATGAAGCACTATACTGTGCATATGAAGCACTATACTGTGCACAGTGTATGAAGCACTATACTGTGCACAGTGTATGAAGCACTATACTGTGCATATGAAGCACTATACTGTGCACAGTGTATGAAGCACTATAATGTGCACAGTGTATGAAGCACTATACTGTGCACAGTGTATGAAGCACTATACTGTGCAGAGTGTATGAAGCACTATACTGTGCACAGTGTATGAAGCACTATACTGTGCACAGCGTATGAAGCACTATACTGTGCACAGTGTATGAAGCACTATACTGTGCACAGTGTATGAAGCACTATACTGTGCACAGTGTATGAAGCACTATACTGTGCAGAGTGTATGAAGCAGCATGACTTGCTAATGTATGGAATTCCACTTCCCTGTGGTTTACTGTACTACTTAACTCCTCCTCATTGCAATTTCTTTCTTCTAGGTGAATTTCCCAATGGTGAGACTGCATAGCTGTCCCTTTATCCCCTGGCAGAAGTGAAAGAATGACTTTGACAGTGACTGGCAGAGTGGATGCTGCAAGACGGGGGAATTACAGCAAACCAGCGGCGTTCAGGGTTTCAGTCTCAGACACAAACCTCTTCCTGTGTCTAGTTGTGTAATCTTGCCACATGCAGTATGTGACGCAGAGTCAGTATTGCAGCGGAGCAGGCAGGGAAAACTCATTCCAACAATGAGAGTTACCTCAGTGAACCAGGCAGTGGGTTACCAGTCTGAGTGGAGCGCTCCCTGTCCTTCAGCAAGTGCCCTCTGAAGCATGAGTCTTTAGATTTAAAGAGCGACCTGCAGATCACTGATCGTGTCTTTCTGAAGGGCCCTCCACTTCAGCGTGGGACACATAATCATGATGGGATTGTTATGAGTAACACACGTGTCTGGTTAAATAACAGAGATGCCCCCAGCGTTCGTTTTGTGACAGCGTGGCTCATCCCTTCAGCCATGCTGAGCATGATGTGTGCACGGGCAAACACTGACCCAGCAGCAGCCTCATGGTTCCCTGCTGTTATCTGAACACAACCTCTAGGGTAGGACATTAAGAGTTCCTTGGTTTAAACAGCTGCCATGTACAGTAGAGCACACACTGTCTTGGTACTGCCATCCCTTTAGCAGCACCCTCTGCTGGTGAGTCACTGCACTACCCCCTGGTCAACTACAGGCCTGCGCCCCTGACTGGAGCATGTGTGCGTGTGCGTGCGTGCATGTGTGTGTGTGTCAGTGAGTGTGTGTGTGTGCGTGTCTATAGACAGTGTATTTATAGAACGGGTATATGTCTGTCTGCTATCTCCTCCTGGATGCACTCGCATCACCTCAAACTTAACCTCTCTAAATCTGACCTCCTTTTCTTTCCGTCCTCCTCCCCCTCCTCTGATCTTTCTATCTCTGTTCCTCTGGAATCTACCACACTCTCTCCCTCTTCCTCCGCTAAGAACCTCGGAGTCACCCTGGACCCCTGCCTCTCTTATTCCCAGCACATCTCCACTCTGGCACGCACTTGCCAATTCTTCCTGAGCAACATCCGAAGAATCCGACCCTTCCTCACCAACTACGCCACCCAGCTCCTGGTCCAGGCCTTGGTACTCTCCCGCCTAGACTACTGCAACTCCCTCCTGGCTGACCTCCCTGCATCCGCCACCCGTCCGCTCCAGCTCATCCAGAACTCCGCTGCCCGCCTGGTGTTCTCTCTGCCTCGCTTCTCCCATGCAACTCCACTACTCCGCTCACTCCACTGGCTCCCGATCACCGCTCGCATCCAGTTCAAGACTCTTGTACTAGCCTACAGATGCCTTGACCAGACTGTACCCAGCTACCTCCAGACCCTCATCTCTCCCTACACCCCCACTCGACCTCTCTGCTCCGCCTGCACTAGAAGACTGGCTCTACCTCCTCTACGCTCCCCTGCCTCCAGAGCCCGCTCCTTTTCCACCCTCGCCCCGCAGTGGTAGAATGACCTTCCTACAGATGTCAGGACTGCCCAGTCCCTGACCACATTCCGGCCCCTCCTCAAGACTTACCTCTTCAGAAAGCACCTGTAGAACTCCTCTGTTCTTCCCCTGGGACACTTATCACCCTTCCTTAAATGCGCTTTACTTGCTCTTATCTGCCCCCTATTTTACTGCATGTAATCCTGTACTTCAGAGTACTGTAATCTGCCAAGTGTTTAATCTGTAGTATTTTGTATTTAATCATATCCTGATGTAACTATCACTGACACTTATCTGCTGTATTATTGAATTGTATTTTGTCACACTTGTACTTGCTTGAACCAAAGTCATTGTATTTATCTTGCTCTTAATTGTTTTATTACTTGTACTATGATACTTGAAATGTATTTGCTTACGATTGTAAGTCGCCCTGGATAAGGGCGTCTGCTAAGAAATAAATAATAATAATAATAATAATAATAATAATAATAAGGCAGGTCTGTGCTGTGTTAACTGCACAAGGAAGAAGGCTAGTTGAATTCCTCAATGATGAAAATAAACTACACCAAGCAGCACTAGAATATAGAGACTTTCATGGCCGAAGCCCTCCCAAGGTGAATACTCAATTAAATACATGGCCATGAGAAAACAGACAAATCAAAGAGAGAACATTATCTATCACCCATGCACTAAATGAAGAAGACGCCTTGCAGTGCGGAATGCAGTATATAACCAAACAAACACGGGCTAGTCACAAGAACCTGCCATAAGAACTCGGGTTACACTGGGACGAGGAGAAGCGGCTCATCCCGTTCAATATCACAGAATCAAACTGTTCAGCAGGCTTTGTGTCAATGTTCCTTGTGTTTCAGGTGCTGCTGCTCAGTACGTCAGGCGTGTTGCCTTCTTTCTGCACAGAGCCAACTAAAATCCCAGATCAGAGTGCACGGGAATGCTTAGCTACAGCGCAGAGAGAAAGCAGACAATGCTGTTTTATTCCCTCAAGTTCAGGGCAGCCGGGCTCCTTCTTCTGCAGGGTTTCCACTGCACTGCTTCGGCTGTCTGCTGGTAAACAGCCTCCTTCCAGCTGGTCCCCATTCCAGAGTCCCAGTGATTATTCCTGCCTGTTAGAATAAACGGAGGCATTGCTGTGACGCTGAGTACAGAAAATACATCCCCACACCTCGCCTGCCCCAGCTGTCTGAACAGCACAGATAGAGGCGCTTTGCAGCATCTGAAAACCTTTCATTTTTTTTGGATTGGATAAGGAGAAAATGTCCACTTATTATTTCAGTTCTTCCAGGAGAAAACATACAGTAAATACAAAACAGATCTGCGTGAAACTTGACATAATTATTGGGATTGAGATGAATTAGTGAAAAAGCTGCCTAAAGAATTCTAGCCAGGTATCCGTCTCTCCCCTCGAGGTATGCTTCTCTACACGATGGAAATGCATCCCAGAAGCCTGTGGGGGGATTGCAAAACAAATGTAGAGTGCATGATAAACTTGAACAAGGGAAGCCAGCTTGGAGATGACATTAAAAGATGCATGCTGTTATTGCATACTGGCGCCTTTGTGGCTCACCCAGTGACTGCCTTGGGGAGAGCTTCTTTCTGATAAGGGAAACACAGAACATGGGTGAACAGAGAGCAAGGGATTCTAGGTGAGTGTGGCGCTCAGCAGGACTGCGGGCCACTGCAGCTGGAAGGCTGCTTCTTGCACTGCCCTGTAGTTTGTTTTTCTGGAACATTTAGATTAACATGACTAGAATCCTCATCTTGTAAACAGCAAAGCCACGCAATTTAAACCCAGGCAGCAGTAGGCTGTGTTTGCTCACCGCGAAAGTAACCTAAAATTGATTCGTGAGAAGAAGAAAAAAAATGACACATATTAATAAGAAACAGGAAAAAAAAAAAACCTTTCCACCGTTGTCTCAGTTCTAATAATATCTGTTGTTTATCATTTTCTCACTTCTTTCAGCTTGGTAACATACAGGTATTCATACCCACCAATCACAGCGCCTGGAGGTGACATCATCCTTAAGGGTAAGGGATCGTCTCAAAAGTGTACGGCTCTCAGGCAATTGTGATTGAACTCGAAAATGCATACGCAAAGTCAATAATATAATGGATTAAAAAACCCTACACTGTTGCAAAGTTGAATGTGGTCAGTTAGTTGCAGCTGGCAAGGAGGCGCAAGAGACTGTGAATACCGGTTAGTGAGCTGGTGCAAGAAACAAACTAAATCTGTATTTTATTTCTCGGTACGCTCCCTTAAAGAGGGGTTTAAAAAAATACCATTGGGATACCATTACCATATCCTATCAGGGATGTCCAATCCCAGTCCTGCAGGGCTATTCCACTCCAGGTTTAACAGGGAAAGTGATATCATGAACTACTTAAGGGTGTGGGTGCAGTTTCAATTGGATGAATTAAACCATTTAAAACAGGGTTGGAACAAAGACCAGGAGTGGAATCGCCAGCTTTGGGCACCCCATGCCCAGGCTGAACCATTAGCAGTGCACTGCATGAGCACCACTGACAAGTCAGGGGGTCTGGAACAGTACAGAGGTCCTGACTAACTAGTACACTGGTACCAACATGCAGCGTTACTCAATAACTCACAGTGTATTTAAAGGAGGATCTGGCATTGACTGGACCTATGAAACAGGCCTCATACTGCCTCGCAGAAGCATGCACAGATCAATCTGGTTTGCAGAACAACAAGCAGCAGACAGGGTTCAGGGGCCCAGGGGCTCAGTCTGGAGAATAGAAGGCTCTCCCATTTGTTGTGTTTAGTTGCACACTGGCAATGCTTCCAGTTACCTTACATCTCTGTTAGAGACACGTAACTCGACCTGTGCACAAAGATCATGTCATGTGCCTACTTTTAAAATCCCCAAATTGAGATCTAATACGGGCCAGCGTGTCTTTGTGTATCAGGCATCTCATCTTGGGATTGTCTTCAAGCATAAGAACAGCCTTCTCTTGTCAGGACCCCCTTGACAATGAGACGTGCAGCTCGAGGGATCTGTCCTGTTTAAATAAATACATTTGAATGTGATGAATGTTAACAGAAACAGCAACATGTGAACCAAGTCTGCTTTCTGATAAAGCAGGGCGCTCAGGAGGCCAGACTCTATTATCCACAAGATTAGGAGAAAAGGAAGCAGGGGGCTTGAGACTGAGAAAACGAAGCACATAAACAAGTAAACAAGAGAACTAGCAAAGAGCCCAATCTGCATTCTGATTAACTCGTTAACAAGCGGCCCCATTGTGCGCTCAGCCCAGGGTTACGCCAGCGGTCACATTCCTCCCAGGATTGTGGGGTGAAAACACCCCATGCCCACTCCTCTCTCACGGTACAGTGCAGGAGCAGACACCCCAGGCTCAGATCAACCACAATGAGATCACTGGAGCAATATGACACCAGGAAGAATTCAAGTGTCATTACTAAAAGGGCATGAGGAGTCCTCTTTAAAAAAAAAGAGCATGTTTTGTGCCAGGTGAACTTTAGACATGGGCATCCATCCCTACCAGTACAGTCCTGCTTGCCTGAGTGAAAGCTTCGTAGGGATTTGTTTACTGGAGCTGAGAGGAGAAGCGGCTGAGCAGAGGGGTGCGACGTGCGCTTCTGCTGCCCTCATGTGTTCACAGTTGATATAGCACCTCATTGCAAGCAGCAGCAACAACACACTCTCTGAACCCCGAGCACAGAGACGCGTGTCAATGTTAGTCAGGAAATAGAGGAGTGTGGACAGTATATGATCAAGTCAAGCTGACAGCTTTACAGAGAAAGCCTTCATCATTGTTGTGACACGGATTGGTCCTCTCTGTGTTTTTTTTTAAATCTTATTATGGGTCATATGGCACAATCATAACATGAAAATACTTAGTTAAACGTTAGACAAACGTTTCGACAAGAAGCCTTTACCCATATCTGCGTCACTGCAGAGACTACGCGACATGTTCTGGCTTCTTGGGTTACTTCAGGGTTGTCTAGAGTTGGTCCTTCGACTCCCGGTCTGTGTTCCAACCCTGGTCTAAGCTGTTTAATTCAAGCAATTAAACCTCCACCCAGATGCTGAAGCAGTGTTTACCTGTTAAACCTGGACCGCAATTGGACCCCTGGTTTAGTTATTTCTAGTACCTCTTAAATACAGAAGTGTGATACACGCGTGTCAGTTCCACAGTATATTAGCATGCGAGTAGTCTATTAAAATGTCACAGGGAATAATCTTTACAAACCTGCTTATTGTGTTTGGAACTGTATGCCTAGATATTACTCCAGATGTTCCTAGGATCACACGGCTCAGCTGCACTGCATTGTGCATTTCCATCTCGACACACGTTTAACTACACGCTCTGATGAAAGGGGTGCGGAGAGATCCAGAGCTAATTCTGAGAAGTACACTTGACAGAAGTACATGACCGCAAGGCAAGCTGCCGTTAAATCACAGCGGTGTCTGGTATCGCTTTCGATACCCGATGGGGAAAGTTCTGTAAAATTGCCACGGTTTCACTTCTCGTTTGCACAGCTGCTGGGTTTGCTGGTCCTATTGGTTCTTGGTGCTGTTCGAGGAGCTGGTTAAACAGGTCCCCCCCAAAAAAGAAAAAGAAATTCAAAGTTTAGAAGTCATTGTTTAATATGTACTGTGCATTGAAAGAATATTGAAAATGAATATATTTGGTGAAGAATGTGTCTGATTGCGTCACCAGCTGGCAGCTGCTTGGTGGTTGGACGGTTCTTGGGTTGCTACCTGTCCTTGTTTTCCCAGGATCGTCCCGGTTTTGAAGAAGGTGTCCCGGGATTTCAATATGCCATCCTGAAAAGATTCCTGGTTTTTAACCCTATGCTTCCACACACTTGTAGATGCGATTGTTACAGCGACACCAGTCCCATAAATGGAGCACACGTTAACAAATCAAGATAATATCACTGCAATCGACGCACAGCGTGAATGTGATATTATTATTATTATTATTATTATTATTATTATTATTATTATTATTATTATTATTACTGGATGGCTTTAAGATTTCTAGAGGTTCCATTTTTTAACAACCCTAATCGGGTCCCTGGTCCTGTCAGCTCTTTACAGACTTACTGAGCGCGTCTTCTCTGGACTGGAATAACCCACGACCTTTAGCTATTTAAAAAGAACTCGCGTTTCATTTTATTATTATTGTTATTATTTATCAATGAAAAAATAGGACATTGCTTAATTCCTGATTTTTTATTTTATTTTTTTTATTTTTCAATTTCCCGGAAGATGGCTCATTCGGGTTTTGTTTATAAATGAACCACATCCCATTTCTTAATCCTGGACGTACCTTCTAAAGGAACTCAAGCAAAACAGGAACTTCCACAATAACAGGCCCCTCACAAAAAGGAAGTCTGTTTTGGGCTGAAGATAAATTTTGAAAACCTTGCATAAGCTTCAGAAGATCGCCTCTCTCCCTCGACGCAGCGGGCTGACAGTCCAGCAGCAGTATTAGACTTTGGGATGTCTCTGATAGCCGGACTCGTGTTTGCTGTCGTGTTCAGCGCAGTAGACGGCGGTAGGGAAATCGGTAAGTGCGTTTCTTTTGATCAGCACTGTAATATAAAAACATCACAGGTGTCTGACTCGTGTAAGTCCTTGTTTATGTACAGCACAAAAGCTTACAGAAAGAAAACACAAAAAAGTGTCATTTTTCTTTCATTCTTTCAGTCTTTTAAATAGGATACTCCATGCTTGTCCAGATGTTAATAGTTTTTTGCTGTTTTTGTGATATATATTTTTTTTTCTTGGCGATACCTTTTAATAGGATCTACTGAATACATGTATACACAAGCTTTCACAACTGGTTGACAGGTGTTTTATGATTTGCCATTGTGCATTTATCATTAATCTTAAAAACACCCATCAAGACTTCCCCTTTAAGAGACATAGATAGGACTACAAGTACCAGAATGCACTGGGCTAAGAGTAAATAACAACAACAATAACAACAACAAAGAAAACCGCAGTGCAGGTGAACCTGAAGCTATTTGATCACCTGTGCGCAGGTGTGCGCTGCCTCATCCATGACGAGGACTACATTGAGTGCACCTGGAAGGAGACGGGCAGGCCAGACCGCAACTACACCTTCCAGAGCAGGTGAGGGCGCCACTGAGCCACTGCTTTCAATGATAAACCCACTGCATTGCCCAGCACTATACCTGTCATGAGAGTCTGCAGACAGCCCATGAGTTTTAATAAGGCGCTCCAGCAGTAAGCTGCCTCAGTGCAGCCTGCGGTGCAAGCTCTGTGCAATCCCACCTTTTAGGAACCAGTAAAAGAAAGCCGTGTGCTTGCAGCTGGAGTTCCTGCACAAGCACTGCTGCAGGGGGGGCTGTTTCAAGCCTCTCTGTGCCAGACTGTCCTCTCCAGCATGGTTAATGTGCCTTTCTCTTTGACAACTAACACTGCAGGTATGGACAGGTTTCCATTGGGGATTCTACCAATGCGCTTTTGTAATTCGTTGGTATTCTGCAGGATTTGGTCTAACGTGCAGTTTTGTTGGTGCACTGGCTTCATGTCTTACTGTTTCTGAACCAGGTACAGGACAGGCGCTGAGTATGCAGAGTGCCCGAAGTTACACCCAGGTGGAGGGCTACAATGTGGGCTGCAGACTGGAGTACAACTCCCACATTCGCTTTGCAACTTTCCAAGTGCAGCTGTCCTCAGCCAACAACACGGCCATCTGGAACAAAGACATCAACCTGAAACCATTAGGTACCACAGCCATTGTCAAACTACCCAGTATGTCAGAGGCTGTGATTACAAGCACTGCGCTTCTCTATTGGCTAATGTTGTTTTCTCTCTGTGTCTATGTGTCAGTGAAACTGTACTCCCCAGTAAACCTGACCGTGGTCAACAGCAGCAGCAATGGTCTGTACCTGTACTGGAACACCAGCATGAGCAAATCCCAGTGCCTGGAGTCCATAGTGAGGTATAGAAGCAGCACGGACTCTGCCTGGAAGGTAAGGAGCTGCGCCTTTTATTAAGCATTCCTGCGAGAGCAGCTTTTATGAGTTTGCAAATCTGCAGCTGCCACTGCACACCTAATACTGCTAATATGTCAAAACAATGTGAATGTTCTGCTCCTCATTAACGGGCAGCACTTGACTCTCTCTGCCCCCCCCCAGAGCTCCCCACCATTTACTTCTCAGAGGTACTTTAACTTGCCCTTTGCCGATGCTGAAGAGCTGTATGAGTTCCAAGTGAAGATCAGGATCAATGAGTTCTGTGGCGCCTCGGACTACTGGAGTGACTGGAGCCAGCCTGCGTACTGGGGGAGCAATGCCACCAGTAAAGGTACGTCTGAACTCCAAAGCCTGTCTCCCATCAGCATGCAGTTTGTCATGCTGGCAGGGCTGAATCGATCATGGACAATAACACAGGATTTGTGTTTGTTTGTGAACGGTTTTGAAAAGGAAAAATAAATATAGGGTAGAGAAGTGACAGTAAACGTTGAATGTATATAGCCTGTAAGTATGCCGGTGTGGCAAAGTGCCCGCCCCTGTGTGTATTTTATGTTACGTGTTGGGTGTAAATGTTGGTATATAGTGATTGATTCACGGGATATAAGCGGTCTGTGTTTCCGCGTGTGATTTAAATTGTTTATTTGTCATTTAGGCGAGGATGGCACATCACATCCGTGCATTTAAAGTATTAGTATGTGAACACGGAAAGTGCACTTTAATTAATTCACGTGCAGTTGTACCGAGATTCCACTTACTAATACTTTAAATGCATGATGTGATGTGCCATCCTCTTCTAAATACAAATATACAATTTAAATCACCGCGTGAAACACAGACCCATTTATATCCCGTGAACCAATCACTATATACCAACATTTACACCCAACACGTAACATATAATACACACAGGCGGGCACTTTGCCACAACCGATGAAAGAGACCTTTTATAAAATGAATATATGTGTTTCTCAGGACCCCTGGGTGACCTCAGCAGACCCCCTAGGGTCCCTAGACCCCAGTTTCAGAACCACTGAACTAGATCACTCAGCTAATGTATATTGGTAGCTGTTGAATGGCATGCCGCACTGTAGCAGCACGCTCATTCCTGTAAGATCACCACATGACATTTACTGAATTCCAATGAACTAACATTGCCTCGCACCACTCACTCACTCACTCACTCACACTCACTCACTCACTCACTCACACACTCACTCACTCACACACTCACTCACTCACTCACACACTCACTCACTCACTCACTCACACACTCACTCACTCGCTCACTCACTCACTCGCTCACTCACACTCACTCACTCACTCACTCACTCACTCACTCACTCACTCACTCACTCACTCACTCACTCACTCACACACTCACTCACTCGCTCACTCACTCACTCGCTCACTCACTCACTCGCTCACTCACTCACACACTCACTCGCTCACTCACACACTCGCTCGCTCACTCACTCACTCACTCTCACTCGCACGCTCACTCTCTCACTCACTCACTCACTCACTCACTCACTCATTATTACAGTAGGAGGGTGTGATTGGAAAGTCTGTCTCGTGTGCATGGTCTCACATGGTAGCCCTGTGCTCACTGCTTGCTGTAACTGTGTATTGCACAGGATGGTGCTCAGTTAGCAGGAATGTTACAGCGTGGTGAGTAACGCGTTACCAGGAAATGTGGGTTTGCATGTAATTCCATTACAGAAACTGTGCACTTACAAGTCTCAAAACAGTACCTGTTAAGAACAACAAGTTAGATGATGCTGTTTTATCCCGTACAGAAACATGTGCTTGTTTTGTATGCATGGAACTTTACATGAATCCTAAAGCAGGTGCGCCGGTCCAAAGTTTCATGTGTAGTAAAATGTTATTTGAATTACGGGTATTAACGCTGAGGATAAACATTGCACCTATTGTGCTGGAATCAGCTCTCCGATACAGTGTGACTGCAACGTCTCTCCACGCAGGTGTGCGCTGCCTCATCCATGACGAGGACTACATTGAGTGCACCTGGAAGGAGATGGGCAGGCCAGACCGCAACTACACCTTCCAGAGCAGGTGAGGGCGCCACTGAGCCACTGCTTTCAATGATAAACCCACTGCACTGCCCAGCACTATACCTGTCATGAGAGTGTGCAGACAGCCCAGGAGTTTTAATAAGGTGCTCCAGCAGTAAGCTGCCTCAGTGCAGCCTGCGGTGCAAGCTCTGTGCAATCCCACCTTTTAGGAACCAGTAAAGAAAGCCGTGTGCTTGCAGCTGGAGTTCCTGCACAAGCACTGCTGCAGGGGGCTGTTTCAAGCCTCTCTGTGCCAGACTGTCCTCTCCAGCATGGTTAATGTGCCTTTCTCTTTGACAACTAACACTGCAGGTATGGACAGGTTTCCATTGGGGATTCTACCAATGCGCTTTTGTAATTCGTTGGTATTCTGCAGGATTTGGTCTAACGTGCAGTTTTGTTGGTGCACTGGCTTCATGTCTTACTGTTTCTGAACCAGGTACAGGACAGGCGCTGAGTATGCAGAGTGCCCGAAGTTACACCCAGGTGGAGGGCTACAATGTGGGCTGCAGACTGGAGTACAACTCCCACATTCGCTTTGCAACTTTCCAAGTGCAGCTGTCCTCAGCCAACAACACGGCCATCTGGAACAAAGACATCAACCTGAAACCATTAGGTACCACAGCCATTGTCAAACTACCCAGTGTGTCAGAGGCTGTGATTACAAGCACTGCGCTTCTCTATTGGCTAATGTTGTTTCCTCTCTGTGTCTGTGTGTCAGTGAAACTGTACTCCCCAGTAAACCTGACCGTGGTCAACAGCAGCAGCAATGGTCTGTACCTGTACTGGAACACCAGCATGAGCAAATCCCAATGCCTGGAGTCCATAGTGAGGTATAGAAGCAGCACGGACTCTGCCTGGAAGGTAAGGAGCTCTGCCTTTTATTAAGCATTCCTGCGAGAGCAGCTTTTATGAGTTTGCAAATCTGCAGCTGCCACTGCACACCTAATACTGCTAATATCTCAAAACAATGTGAATGTTCTGCTCCTCATTAACGGGCAGCACTTGACTCTCTCTACCCCCCCCCAGAACTCCCCACCATTTACTTCTCTGAGGTACTTTAACTTGCCCTTTGCCGATGCTGAAGAGCTGTATGAGTTCCAAGTGAAGATCAGGATCAATGAGTTCTGTGGCGCCTCGGACTACTGGAGTGACTGGAGCCAGCCTGCGTGACTGGGGAGCAATGCCACCAGTAAAGGTACGTCTGAACTCCAAAGCCTGTCTCCCATCAGCATGCAGTTTGTCATGCTGGCAGGGCTGAATCGATCATGGACAATAACACAGGATTTGTGTTTGTTTGTGAACGGTTTTGAAAAGGAAAAATAAATATAGGGTAGAGAAGTGACAGTAAACGTTGAATGTATATAGCCTGTAAGTATGCCGGTGTGGCAAAGTGCCCGCCCCTGTGTGTATTTTATGTTACGTGTTGGGTGTAAATGTTGGTATATAGTGATTGGTTCACGGGATATAAACGGGTCTGTGTTTCACGTGTGATTTAAATTGTATATTTGTATTTAGGCACGAGGATGGCACATCACATCACGTGCATTTAAAGTATTAGTATGTGAACACGGGAAAGTGCACTTTAATTAATTCACGTGCAGTTGTACCGAGATTCCACTTACTAATACTTTAAATGCATGTGATGTGATGTGCCATCCTCGTGCCTAAATACAAATATACAATTTAAATCACACGTGAAACACAGACCCATTTATATCCCGTGAACCAATCACTATATACCAACATTTACACCCAACACGTAACATATAATACACACAGGGGCGGGCACTTTGCCACAGCCGGTGAAAGAGACCTTTTTATAAAATGAATATATGTGTTTCTCAGGGCCCCTGGGTGACCTCAGCAGCCCCCCTAGGGTCCCTAGACCCCAGTTTCAGAACCACTGAACTAGATCACTCAGCGAATGTATATTGGTAGCTGTTGAATGGCATGCCGCACTGTAGCAGCACGTTCATTCCTGTAAGATCACCACATGACATTTACTGAATTCCAATGAACTAACATTGCCTCGCGCCACTCACACACTCACTCACACACACACTCACTCACTCACTCACTCACTCACTCACTCACACACTCACTCACTCACACACTCACACACTCACTCACACACTCACTCACTCGCTCACTCACTCACTCACTCACTCACACACTCACTCACTCACTCACTCACACACTCGCTCACTCGCTCGCTGGCTCGCTCGCTCGCTCGCTCGCTCACTCATTCACACACTCACACACTCGCTCACACACTCACTCACACACTCACTCACTCACTCACTCACACACTCACTCACACTCACACACTCACTCGCTCGCTCGCTCACACACTCACTCACACTCACTCACTCACTCACTCACTCGCTCGCTCACTCACTCACTCACTCACTCACTCACTCACTCACTCACTCACTCATTATTACAGTAGGAGGATGTGATTGGAAAGCCTGCCTCGTGTGCATGGTCTCACATGGTAGCCCTGTGCTCACTGCTTGCTGTAACTGTGTATTGCACAGGAGGGTGCTCAGTTAGCAGGAATGTTACAGCGTGGTGAGTAACGCGTTACCAGGAAATGTGGGTTTGCATGTAATTCCATTACAGAAACTGTGCGCTTACAAGTCTCAAAACAGTACCTGTTAAGTACAACAAATTAGATGATGCTGTTTTATCCCGTACAGAAACATGTGCTTGTTTTGTATGCATGGAACTTTACATGAATCCTAAAGCAGGTGCGCGGTCCAAAGTTTCATGTGTAGTAAAATGTTATTTGAATTACGGGTATTAACGCTGAGGATAAACATTGCACCTATTGTGCTGGAATCAGCTCTCCGATACAGTGTGACTGCAGCGTCTCTCCACGCAGGTGTGCGCTGCCTCATCCATGACGAGGACTACATTGAGTGCACCTGGAAGGAGACGGGCAGGCCAGACCGCAACTACACCTTCCAGAGCAGGTGAGGGCGCCACTGAGCCACTGCTTTCAATGATAAACCCACTGCATTGCCCAGCACTATACCTGTCATGAGAGTCTGCAGACAGCCCATGAGTTTTAATAAGGCGCTCCAGCAGTAAGCTGCCTCAGTGCAGCCTGCGGTGCAAGCTCTGTGCAATCCCACCTTTTAGGAACCAGTAAAAGAAAGCCGTGTGCTTGCAGCTGGAGTTCCTGCACAAGCACTGCTGCAGGGGGGCTGTTTCAAGCCTCTCTGTGCCAGACTGTCCTCTCCAGCATGGTTAATGTGCCTTTCTTTTTGACAACTAACACTGCAGGTATGGACAGGTTTCCATTGGGGATTCTACCAATGCGCTTTTGTAATTCGTTGGTATTCTGCAGGATTTGGTCTAACGTGCAGTTTTGTTGGTGCACTGGCTTCATGTCTTACTGTTTCTGAACCAGGTACAGGACAGGCGCTGAGTATGCAGAGTGCCCGAGTTACACCCAGGTGGAGGGCTACAATGTGGGCTGCAGACTGGAGTACAACTCCCACATTCGCTTTGCAACTTTCCAAGTGCAGCTGTCCTCAGCCACCAACACGGCCATCTGGAACAAAGACATCAACCTGAAACCATTAGGTACCACAGCCATTGTCAAACTACCCAGTGTGTCAGAGGCTGTGATTACAAGCACTGCGCTTCTCTATTGGCTAATGTTGTTTTCTCTCTGTGTCTGTGTGTCAGTGAAACTGTACTCCCCAGTAAACCTGACCGTGGTCAACAGCAGCAGCAATGGTCTGTACCTGTACTGGAACACCAGCATGAGCAAATCCCAGTGCCTGGAGTCCATAGTGAGGTATAGAAGCAGCACGAACTCTGCCTGGAAGGTAAGGAGCTGCGCCTTTTATAAGCATTCCTGCGAGAGCAGCTTTTATGAGTTTGCAAATCTGCAGCTGCCACTGCACACCTAATACTGCTAATATGTCAAAACAATGTGAATGTTCTGCTCCTCATTAACGGGCAGCACTTGACTCTCTCTGCCCCCCCCCCAGAGCTCCCCAACGTTTACTTCTCTGAGGTACTTTAACTTGCTCTTTCCCGATGGCGATGTGCTGCATGAGTTCCAAGTGAAGATCAGGATCAATGAGTTCTGTGGTGCCTCTGACTACTGGAGTGACTGGAGCCAGTCTGCGTACTGGGGGAGCAATGCCAACAGTAAAGGTAAGTCTGAACCCCAAAGCCTGTCTCCCATCAGCACGCAGTTCATCAGGGTCGTCATGACTCTCTTCCACTCTGGTCAGCAGGTGGATCCACGGTGGTATCCGTTCGACTCCAAGCTGCAGTTCTGCTTTCGATTGGTTGGCTCTTGCTGTTTGAAGACTCTGTGATTGGATGAGCCAACAGAAGAGCCTGCCATTGGCCGGTCGGCTGAGTGCGCCCCTCCCTCATCACCGAGAGGAATAAATGCATTTTCAGTAAAAGACAACAGGCTGGATTTCTCAAAGACGTTTATATGGCATTAGTGCAACACCAATTACAATTATAACAGATCAGACAACAGCTTAAGAACCCTTCCCAGCCCTGGCATTACATGTGTCAGTGTTTTATTTCTGTTCGGGTGATTTTATTGGGTGCAAGTTCCTCTTATCTGAAAAAACAAAACAAAAACCTCTATTTGGAGTAAAGAGCTTTGAGATTGTAGCCGCAGTGAGTCCAGGCAGTTAAAACACGCTGCTGTTATTGCTCACCTACAGTATGATATGTATCTGCAATATTCCTTAAGCTAGATCACATTTTTACCCATTAAAGAGCACTTACTGCAGTATTTTACTGTGATTATAATGATCCCTTCAGTGTCTTCTTCCCCACAGTCTTCCTCAAGGGCTCCTCATCCAGGATTTCCAAGTTCACATGCCCGGCTTTCCCTCCCGTTTTGCCTTTCATCTGAGAGACACAGGGAATTCAGGTCAGTGCCCTGGAAAAGCTGGAAACTCAGCGTCTCAGTTGGTTTGAATTGAAAGCGAGGTGCGTTTGTGGTTTGAAGCTTACCGTCGAGCTGGATTGAGCAGCGGGCACAGGACCGTCGCTCACCAGCTGCAGCCTCCTCTCCTCCTGAATCCGGGCCTGGTGCTGCTTCAGACGGGCCTTCTCCAGATTCCCCACCTGGGCCTGCAGCAACTCTGACACAACACAGATACATAGACACAACGACACAGGCACGGTGCAAGCACACACACACAGCAAAGACACAACACAAACAGCAAAGACCACACAGAAAAATAATACAAGCACACAAAACAAACAGCAAAGACATAACACAACCCAGATAAACAGACACAACACATACATAGACACAAACACACAACACAAACACAGAGATAGGATTCGAGGCGATTTCACTCCTAGCTCCTCAATAAGCACTGTAATGATTCTGGGGTAGCAGGTGAATTTCAGCTCACTCTTTTGTGACAGTAAGCAGTCAGGCTGTGATCAAGTGCAGAGAAGGAGAGCACTCGGAATCTAGGGGTGTAACATGAGAGATTCTAGAAGGGGAACCTTTTGCAATGGGTACAAAAATCAAGATGTGATGTAATAAAATTAAAGCTGCTCCACTTGTGCCTCCCTGCTGCGACTCTTGAATCACACACAGACAAGACAGGACTACAAACACTGCTGGGGCTGAAACTACTGCCTAGGTGTGCTACCACCACAGCAAACTATAAGAAGTTCCAGTGCTATACACTAGGGGCAGTGCAGTACAGCGGGCTCATCTCCCTCCTTCACATAGACTCGCTGTGCAAGCTTTGTTTCAGAACTTGACTATTAGACCATCGAAGAGACAAACTCTTTTATTATAGTTTTTATATACTGTCATGAATTTTTAAGTATGTTTTTTTAATGCCCATTTTGACTCATTCAGTAAATCCTGCAGTTCATGAAACCACTTTTCAGTTAATTGGAAGAAGGTGTATTAGTTTATTATCAATTTTAAAAGCACTGCTTGACCTAAGAGCATATTTGTAAATACGTACTGAGAACCTCGGGCTAAGCCCTCACTTTCACAAACAGATCACCGTGCAGTACCTTGCATTTCTGTCTCAGGGCTGGTCAGGATTGGGGTAATGGATGTGTAGCCTCGGTCTGCTTTGTTCTCTAAAAATCAAACAAATGAAACAGAACCATCAAGAACAAAGAAGTACTTTACCTAGCAGTGTAGCACGGAACAAAAATGTACATCTATCTGTACCGCCTCACTATCTCAAAACAAACACTCAGCATGCTGCGAGATGAGTTTACAAAAAAAAGGATTTGGAATTCATAAGAAGAAAGAAAAAAAAGGATTTGGAATTCATAAGAAGAAAGAAAGGAAGGAGCATTTTGACCTGCGCAATATCAGTATATTTAAAATCTATCAATAAGGAGGTATATTGAGGGAGGAGGGTGAGGGTGGAAGGTTTGGTTTGGTGCCCCCCCCCCACACCTGCGCAATATCAGTATATTTAAAATCTATCAATAAGGAGGTTTATTGAGGGAGGAGGGTGGGGGTGGAAGGTTTGGTTTGGTGCCCCCACGGTTGACTCGGCACACGATGTAAGTGCCCCGGGTGTAGAGCAGCCGGCTGGCACTCTCCAGGGGGGTTCTGTAGAGGAAGAGCAGCTTCAGAATCCCCTTCTCATCACACAGGTCAATCAGATCTGAAACTCAAGGACGCCAAGCAGAGACACACAACATTATTCACACAGCCAGCCATGCATATCCAAGCAATTGCTGTGCATGAGAATTATGTGCGGGTGTTTAACGTGCATTGGTCCTTCAGGGGTTAATTCCGCACGCGTTTAAGAGTGGGGATCAGAAACCGGCAGAGCAGGGGGGCAGGTGTCCAGAGGGGCAGGAAGCCCTGCACTCACTCTTCACTGTAGACTCAGCTTCTATTTAAAGATCAAAGGGCTTCGTGTTGCTGCTAAACAACAGTTAACACACGACACCCACTCGGCCCGCAGCCTCCGTGAATGTTTACTAAAGGGATGCCGGCTGCCCTCTCCAGCCCTCTGGCACGCGGCTAAACCACAAGAGGACCTGAGCGTCAGAGTCCGGAGAAGCACATTTATTCTACAGGCCCTTCCCAGCAGCCAGCAGGGCCCCTGTTTTACACAGTTTCACATGAAGGGCTGCTTCATTGGTGTGTGTGTGTGTGTGTGTGTGTGAAGCCCTGCCCAGGTGGGTCTTACCTGTCTTTGGCAGCTCCAGCTTATGCTTCAGGTACTGCAGTAACAGAATTAGGGGGCAGTTGGTGTTTGCCAAGAACTGCTGGTTGTCTAAAGAGACCAAACCAATTTCAAATGCTATTTAATAATACAATAAGCATGTTAACATTGAAATACATTAGGGATAGGGAGAGGAGTGAAAACAGCCTATTATATGACAGTGATGTGCTAACAGAAGCAGAAGAGAGGGTTGGAGAAACTAGACTACCAGAACACCTTGGTATTCCTTACCTCCATGTTTAATGCAGATGAACATGCTGTGAAGAGGGCAGGAGCTGAGTGTGTGTGTGTGTGTGTGTGTGTGCGCGCGTCAGTCCAGGTGCGCAGACTCAGGTGAGTGAGCGAGTGTGTGTGCGTGCGTCAGTCCAGGTGCGCAGACTCAGGTGAGTGAGCGAGTGTGTGTGCGTGCGTCAGTCCAGGTGCGCAGACTCAGGTGAGTGAGCGAGTGCCAGCACGTGTGCTGCTGTGTGTCTGGGGGGCACATCATGAAGTCATAATCATCTACTGTTAGACGGGAGATGATGTCATCATGGTTATTGTCTTCAGTTTTTTTTTCATGAATCCTTTAAATGCTTGCTGTAGCAAATCTTTATAAATTAAATAGCGCTCGCACACACACAACTGACACACATGCATGCACACACACACACCCACACACACAGCTGTAAAAGAAACGTCTCAGAGCTGCTGCCCATCTCCGCTGCTTCCTGTGGAAAGATGGGCTGATAGCTGCTTCCTGTCTACGTGCACAGGGAAGCAACAGAACCAAAAGACTTGAGACTCCCCTCTTTTAAGGGACATGTATACAGGGGTTACGAAGCCAGAATCAGTCGAAAGGTTTAGGGGTACCTCTGGAGCCATTGCATGCTTTGCACAAGCTTTCCAAAGACTGGACGTACACTGAGCAGTTAGTGCAATGATCACAGGTGGTATTCCTAGAGGCGTGTTGCTGTTTAATGTGTCAGGTTTCTCGTCTGTCAGTTTGTTTGTAAAGTGGCCAAGCGATACAGACCTCGTCTACAATGACACTGATGACATCACCGTCTGCTTCCTTTATGACCAAAGCAGGGATGCGAAACAAACAAACAGTCAGCAGAACTTTTAAAAAAAGAATATGTTTTATTTGATTATGCAGCTTTTACAAAACTTAGCAAATATAAAAATATATATGTGTGTATTTGCACAAAGGCTATGGAGCGCTACACATTCTGAACATTTTAATAACAGCATTCGACATTAACCCTCGTTGAAACGACACACAAGAACACGGAATCCTAAAAACATATCTTTTTTTTTGGCAGCAAACAATATAATATTCATAAGCGGAGCACAATGGAGACAGCAGTCTTAACGCAGCAGCAAGGAAATGCTCAGATAGTGCTTTTCCTTCATTTTCCAAGTAACATAAATTGCAGCTGTAGACCACAGTGAGGGCAGTGGCTGGTACCTCCCGGGCTCCTCAGCCCTGCTCCTCGAGGGCTGGTCCAGTCCACGTTTCTGCACACCCTCCACCTGCATTCCAAAGGCATGTCAATCTTCCCTCTGACCACACACACACGGCTCTGGAGAAAGTCCCACTGAGATTACAATATCTTTTCAAGGGAGCTCTGGTTAAGAAGGTTAAAAACACAAATTCAAATGAACACAACCAATACAAACAACTTAATCAAATTACAACAACAACAAAAAAAAACCCAAGTAACTTAGGAGCATCTACTATAAACAAACTCCTTTTAAACCGTATCAAGACAGTAAGTTTCAGATCATCCTGAAAACTGAATACCTTTCAGTACAAACCAAAGGAACTGTGAAAGTTAGAACAGCCTGGGATCTCAGATGAGAAGTGTGTTAGAGGTCATTTGAAACGTGCATGGATACGAGATCCTCTACTGCATTTTATCATGCAAGGCTTGCTGATCTGCAATTACCAGGTGGTAGCCTGTATGGCTGAGCCAAGCTGCTGCAGCTCAGATCCATGCCTTGTCTGTGTGACTAAGAACCAGGTGGCAAGAGCAGCAGAGAGCACGCTGGGATCTGAGCAGAGATCCCTGAACCGCATGAGGAGAGTACTGAACCGATATGAAGTGAAGCAGCACTGCGAGGTGAATGAGGGACGCATGTGTGAATGGTTGGGCGGCGCTCCACCCTTCCCCAGGGGGCTGTGGTGGCTGGTTGGGGGGCCCTGGTTACACCTCGTAGGGGGGCGCCGGCAGGGTGGAGCTGGAGGAGGCGCTGCTGGTGGAGACGCAGTCGGGGTCATCTTCGGGGATGAGGAGAGAGCAGTCGGACCTCACGGACCCCCCCGGGCCCCCGCAGCTGTCAGACACGCTCCCCGCCCGCTCCTTCACTGTGCACACCGGCTCGGAGAAGTTAGGCTTGAATCCGTCCACGATGTCCTTGGAAACATGAAGCCACTCCTGCAGGGAGAGAGGGGAGAGGGAGGAAGGGGGGGAGAGAGGGGAGGGAGGGGAGAGGGAGCGAGAGATAAGAGAGAGGACACAGAGTTGAGAAGGGGGAGTTGATAGGGAGAAGGAGAGGGAGGACAGGGAAAGAAGGATGGTTAGATACAGTAGTTAGATCACCAGGCTACATCAATAGGTCCTTGCCTCTTCACACACCCAGTTCCCATACCTGGAAGTTCCCGTCGTAGCTGTTGAAGAGTTCCTCGAAGTTCTTCCCAGGGTTGGGGATGACGGGTACCAGGATGATGCGCAGTCTGTGGGACAAAAAGCACAGTCAGGGACTGAGCCAGGGGCCTGAGGCAGAGACTGAACATCCACTGCAGAGTCCGGGGTATGAGCTTCACGATTCATCCCCTCCGCCGTGCCTCTGGTGACACGGCAGCACAGAGACAAGCCCCTGGCTCAGGCACAGAGCGTGACCTACCGTTCATTGTGGATCAGACAGCAGGCGAGGATGAGCAGCACGGCCGAGCCCATGATGGGATAGATGACCACAGAGGGGTTGAAGCTGAAGTGAATGTCTGTGTTTGAGGGGTCAGGGGACAGCCCAAGAAGACAAAAACAACAGAGAAACTCTGTATCAGTGCTCGTCGTCCCTGCTACCCCTGCGGCTGTTTGTTCTAATCGCTTGTCTTTTTTTTTTTGTCAGCACTATACTATTACACTGCACTTCGCTGTCTTGTGCATTGGAACACAATGCAGGCTGAGGTGAGAAACACAGTATTGCACTCCTGGATTGTTCTGCTCTGTTAGGAGTCAAAAGCAACACTTCTTATGGGAAGAATGCAATGATTACATGCAGCACTAACTGCAAACTAAACTCCACCGTCCCAACCTAACATATTTACACGTCAAAGCAAAACTCACTGGGTGATTAAACTCTACAGCAAGGAATAAGACTCCTACTGCATAGCACTTTCACCCATACCAGGTCTTAATACAAGCTTAACTAGCTCCAGTGTGTAGGTAACAGGCTCAGGTGTGTCTTATTAAAATCATATAGCAAAACCAGGATACAGGTCACACTGCTATGCAACGGGAGCCTTATTTCCACCTCTACATGGATAAAACAACGCTCTCTGTTTAGTAAGCAGCGCATTACATAGTTAAAACACAAACTGCATCGCAAATCAGACAATTCACATCAGAAATCCAGAGTTCGGTTTAGTCGAAGCTTTGATCAGGAAATCCTGTGTTATTGTCCATGATCGATTCAGCCCTGCCAGCATGACAAACTGCATGCTGATGGGAGACAGGCTTTGGAGTTCAGACGTACCTTTACTGGTGGCATTGCTCCCCCAGTACGCAGGCTGGCTCCAGTCACTCCAGTAGTCCGAGGCGCCACAGAACTCATTGATCCTGATCTTCACTTGGAACTCATACAGCTCTTCAGCATCGGCAAAGGGCAAGTTAAAGTACCTCTGAGAAGTAAATGGTGGGGAGTTCTGGGGGCAGAGAGTGTCAAGTGCTGCCCGTTAATGAGGAGCAGAACATTCACATTGTTTTGAGATATTAGCAGTATTAGGTGTGCAGTGGCAGCTGCAGGTTTGCAAACTCATAAAAGCTGCTCTGCAGGAATGCTTAATAAAAGGCAGAGCTCCTTACCTTCCAGGCAGAGTCCGTGCTGCTTCTATACCTCACTATGGACTCCAGGCATTGGGATTTGCTCATGCTGGTGTTCCAGTACAGGTACAGACCAT
>CM060256.1:52058942-52157331 GCA_030684275.1 Acipenser oxyrinchus oxyrinchus | reverse complement strand
GTGTGAGTGAGTGAGTGAGTGAGTGAGTGTGTGAGTGAGCGAGTGTGTGAGTGAGTGAGTGAGAGAGTGAGCGAGTGAGTGAGTGAGTGTGAGTGAGCGAGCGAGCGAGCGAGTGAGTGAGTGAGTGAGCGAGCGAGTGAGTGAGTGAGTGAGTGTGAGTGAGTGAGTGAGTGAGTGAGTGAGTGAGTGAGTGAGTGAGTGAGTGAGTGTGTGAGTGAGTGAGTGTGAGTGAGTGAGTGAGTGAGTGAGTGAGTGAGTGAGTGAGTGAGTGTGTGAGTGAGTGAGTGAGTGAGTGAGTGAGTGAGTGAGTGAGTGAGTGAGTGAGTGAGTGAGTGAGTGAGTGAGTGTGAGTGAGTGAGTGAGTGAGTGAGTGAGTGTGAGTGAGTGAGTGAGTGTGTGAGTGAGTGAGTGAGTGAGTGAGTGAGTGAGTGAGTGTGAGTGAGTGAGTGAGTGAGTGAGTGAGTGTGAGTGAGTGAGTGTGTGAGTGAGTGTGTGAGTGAGTGTGTGAGTGTGTGAGTGAGTGAGTGTGTGAGTGGCGCGAGGCAATGTTAGTTCATTGGAATTCAGTAAATGTCATGTGGTGATCTTACAGGAATGAACGTGCTGCTACAGTGCGGCATGCCATTCAACAGCTACCAATATACATTCGCTGAGTGATCTAGTTCAGTGGTTCTGAAACTGGGGTCTAGGGACCCTAGGGGGTCTGCTGAGGTCACCCAGGGGTCCTGAGAAACACATATATTCATTTTATAAAAAGGTCTCTTTCACAGGCATACTTACAGGCTATATGTTTACTGTCACTTCTCTACCCTATATTTATTTTTCCTTTTCAAAACCGTTCACAAACAAACACAACTTCTGATCTAGTGCGAGTTGAGATTGTGATCCCCACGTTTCCTTGGTTAGGTACACCACAGATAAAAAACGTTTATGTATGATGTTAATAGCAGTGATGGTAGATTAAGCTGGTCCACAAGCACTAGGAAGGATTGCCAGGCTTTCTAACCCTTCTTTATAAAAGCAGTATCATCTTCTCCAATGCAAGGGCACACACACAATCCTTGACTCAGTGAAGCTGTGAGGCTGGGGCAGCCTTGCCTGGTGTTTTTAAGCCCTGCTTCTAAGAAACTGTTTTTCTTTTGCACTGAAGGGATTTTGAAAGCGGGGCTGCCCACAGTGAAACAAGAAATGAGATGCAGTGTTTAACAGAAACACTGAAGGAAATCCCAGCCCACCGCCATCGTGTTCATCATCACTGCATGATCTTAAACTTGAGATGGCTTGTGTATCAATTAAAACTGGTGTAGTAACACAGGCCCAGGCATGAAGATACATGAACATTACTTCAGGAGCTTGTATAGCTGTGATTGAAATAGCAGGCAATCACACCTCAATAGGGACCTTAATTAAGTCAGCTTTTCATTTCAATCTCAGCATGAAAATAATTCACTTAAAAATCAGTTATTACATAGGAGCACAACTAAAATATAATACATTATTTTTTAATGTAAGCTCACATCTTCAGATCTTATGTGTTCTGTAATACATGAACACACAGACACTAACTGAATCACATGCAGTCAATCATTGGTGCATTTCTGACTAAACCCTCAATAAACATTTCCTATTTCACCTGCTCAGAAAACAGAGCAGAGGACCAGGAAAACAGATCCCTGCTAACCAATCTCCTGGATGCCTATTTTAAAAAACAAAAATTCAGCACAATGACGTTTAATGACTGATCTTTTTTGCGAAGTTTTGTTGTGTTTTATCAGGCGTTTTTACTTTGGGATGGCTTGTCATGAAAGGCGCTATAGAAACTGAATTTGATTGCTTGAAGTTCCCCATAAGGAGCTGAAAGGGAGACCAGCAGCGATCTGGCTCCCCTCGGGCTCAGCTGACGCTGGCCGATTGCGAAAACATATCCGACCACACTTCCTGTTCCACTTTAGGTAAACCAGTTATTACAGGTAAGACTTAAAAACGATTTCAAAACCTCAAGTGTCTTACCAAATTCTTACTTTGAACCTGAAAACAAACATGAGACGTGTCACAAACTAGTTTGAAACCAAAAACAAACCACCTAGCGAAACACACGTCTACAAACCAGCCTCGCCAAGGGGGGTACTTGTGGCAGAGGTGTCATTATTTCCTGCTGAGAAACAATAAAACAAAATGAACAAAACACACACACACTTACCAGTGCTGGCCTCACTGCTGCACTCAAGCCCTCGGAGAAGTAGCACAATCAGTACCAGTGCTGCTCCCCGCTCCATCACTCGGTAACTCTGGTATTTCCCTTTGCTGACAGCCACGATTCTCTGCCCTCTGCTGATGAAACGGTGCGTGCTTGTGCATCTGTGGTGCAGCTCGACACAGATGTATATGCATTTCCATTTCCTGTTCAAGATCTCGCTGACAACCGGAACCCAGCACCACACACGCATCAGCTTAGCGCTTTCATTAGGTTGAAGTCTCTCGGTAACATTTCAATCTCCTGGGGCTGGTTTCACAAAGCAGGTCCAGCTAGCAGTCTGCTACACCCAATTCACTTCCATAAATAAAAAAAAAATTATACATTTAATCATATAGACTCGCCGAGTGGATTTCTACTAAACTTTGTCGTTCTGTCTTAAAACGTTGTTGTTTTTTTGAAAGTGCTGGCAGTGCTTTGTGAAACTGGCCCCTAACTCCAAGCTGTTTTGTTTTTAACAGTAAATTTGACCCATTTAAAAAAAAACTTTCAGTCCAGCTGATTTTCAAAAGGGTTCTGGACCCGATTCTACCTGCCTTCCAACCAAGTTTCAGGCTGTTTCAAATTTACTGACTATAGTGACACTTGTTTAGTATGACATGGTGCGCTGTGAAAGCCAGTGAAACGCAGCAAACCTTACTTAGATTAGATCTAAGTAACTTTGAAAAACTCCAGATGGGATTCCCTAGTAGGATAGAAAACTTCGCAACATGATGAACACAACTTATTTACAACTGTACCTGAAACAAATATTCTAGTTGTGATTCCTCACTTTAATCAGAGACACATTGTAGTGTGAAGAGGGAGAGAGAAGGGGGGCTGTTTCTGAAAAAAGAAACAAGGACCAGGGGTCACAGATGGAGATTAGATAAAGGGGCATTCAGAACAGAAAATAGGAGGCACTTTTTTTACACAGAGAATTGTGAGGGTCTGGAACCAACTCCCCAGTAATGTTGTTGAAGCTGACACCCTGGGATCCTTCAAGAAGCTGCTTGATGAGATTCTGGGATCAATAAGCTACTTACAACCAAATGAGCAAGATGGGCCGAATGGCCTCCTCTCGTTTGTAAACTTTCTTATGTTCTTACTGGTTTTAAATTGGTGGTTTGTAAGTAAGGCTGTACAATGCAATTCAATGACTGAGACATACCCCAAAATACAACACAGACAACTTAGCAAATACATGGTTATCCAGCACTCTCTACTGTTTTATTAACGGTTTCTTTAACAAGCAAAAGCTGAAACACATGACAGTCCGGGGTAGAAAACAGGCAGTTCCAGTCAAACCAGTATAGCTGTGCCAGCTGCCCACAGCACATGGATCAATGTCCTTCAATCAGAACTTCAAAATGCTCAGTCACAATGCCAAGGTAAAGCTGAGAAGAAACAAAGTCAGGTCAAGGCTGAGGCTGATGCCTTTGTTTGACCTCAGAATCAAACCTCAGAATTCTATCACCCGTTTCAAATTCACTGTAAAATATCAGACAAAACATCACAGGATGAGGGGCGTGGGAGCGGGTTCACCTTAGCGTGTTGGAAAAATCCTCGAAATATAAACCCTTGCTGAGATAAAACACAAACAAACAGAGACCCTTTAGTGTTCAGCACAGCTTTCACCGTGACTTCTGTCTTTAAAATGAAACATTAAGAGGCTTCGTTCACTGCAGCCCAACTGCTTTGTCCAGGAATGTGGCAAACTTCTCCGTCTGGCCGGGCAGGAAAGGGTTAAGTGCAGAGAGATCCATCGTCTTCAAAGTGTCCGAGAGTGTCCTGGGGGGGGTGGTATCAGAAGACAGGATCAATCGCTGTTCTATAACACACACTAGGTTCTATTACATCAGCGGAGAGCAGACCGATCTGACGAAGTTAGAGACACAGATGCTTAAAGAATCAGTGAGGCTCTCCTGAACAGCCCAGTGCAATTTACACACCTCGCAGGCTTGCTCTCGGAGCTGCAACCTCTGCTATGGAAATCTACCCTTCTTGTAAAGAACAACAGCTCTTCCTGCTGCATCAACGCCCCTGCCTTATCTTATCTCATTGGGGATGGTGTTAAGGTGTGGACACCATAGATAAAGATTTGCTGTTGCAATGGCGGCACACGCTATAACACACAATGATCTTCTGTGGATCGTACAGACAAAGAGGGAGCACTGAAGACTTTTTAAATAAATACGCAGAGCATTCACTGGTCTTCAGCCTTTGTCGTGTGCTACAATTAAAACACAGCTCCTGAGAATAGCTGCTTAGTGTAACTTATTTTTAGCCCAGCCAGTAGTTCGTTAACATCTGTGCCTGTCCTCCCACCCCAAACAGGTTTAGAGGAAAGACTGACGCGCGCACACACACACACACACAAACCACAGTCTGTACACGTTCTTGTTGGCCTTTTTAATTAACCTTTTACCGCAGTGTCGTTCAGTTTGCTTTAATAACGTTGGGGGCAGTAACTGTCTGTGCTTGTCAGCCTCCCTCTGCTCTGTGCTGCTGAAACCGAGGGGGGCTGTTATGCTGCTGAACAGCCTCCCTCTGCTCTACTTCCTTGATTCAGGCAGGAAGGTGCTATGTGTGATCTGGATCTGATGACAGGTTTGAAATACACATCAGTAATGGAAACTTCAGCTATTAAAGGTTTGGGGGAAAATTGTATTTTAATTGTATTTTAATTGTATTGTATTTGACCTGCAATGCAGTAGTAATGAAGCTGGCTGAGCTGACCTGCAGGTGCAGTAGTAATGAAGCTGGCTGAGCTGACCTGCAATGCAGTAGTAATGAAGCTGGCTGAGTTGACCTGCAGGTGCAGTAGTAATGAAGCTGGCTGAGCTGACCTGCAATGCAGTAGTAATGAAGCTGGCTGAGCTGACCTGCAGGTGCAGTAGTAATGAAGCTGGCTGAGCTGACCTGCAGGTGCAGTAGTAATGAAGCTGGCTGAGTTGACCTGCAGGTGCAGTAGTAATGAAGCTGGCTGAGTTGACCTGCAGGTGCAGTAGTAATGAAGCTGGCTGAGCTGACCTGCAGGTGCAGTAGTAATGAAGCTGGCTGAGTTGACCTGCAGGTGCAGTAGTACTGAAGCTGGCTGAGCTGACCTGCAGGTGCAGTAGTAATGAAGCTGGCTGAGCTGACCTGCAGGTGCAGTAGTAATGAAGCTGGCTGAGCTGACCTGCAGGTGCAGTAGTAATGAAGCTGGCTGAGCTGACCTGCAGGTGCAGTAGTAATGAAGCTGGCTGAGCTGACCTGCAGGTGCAGTAGTAATGAAGCTGGCTGAGCTGACCTGCAGGTGCAGTAGTAATGAAGCTGGCTGAGCTGACCTGCAGGTGCAGTAGTAATGAAGCTGGCTGAGCTGACCTGCAGGTGCAGTAGTAATGAAGCTGGCTGAGCTGACCTGCAGGTGCAGTAGTAATGAAGCTGGCTGAGCTGACCTGCAGGTGCAGTAGTAATGAAGCTGGCTGAGCTGACCTGCAGGTGCAGTAGTAATGAAGCTGGCTGAGCTGACCTGCAGGTGCAGTAGTAGAGATGTCCGTCCCGATGCAGCTGTCTGGCCAGCTCTAACTGGTGATTGTTCATCAGCTGATCGTTTACAACAACGAGGAGAGGCGTCCCGGCTCCCAGGGTCTCCAGGCAGCTCCCCGCACCTGACGAGACAGGAGCGCCATTCACATAGCGTCTTTCAACCTCTACAACAGCATTTACCCTACTTCAACAAGCTTATTAATATTCTTTACAATGCTCACCTTTTCCTTTGCCATGCTTTCACTGTGCTTTATTACACTCTGCCATGCTCTCACTGTGGGGCACTTGTATGAAGGTGGAAGGCAGGTTAAAACTGATGAACTCAAAGTTTTTCTTTTTAATCTAGAAGAATTCTATTGGTTTAGGTAACCTGACTCACTCATGACTGCCTCGATCAAATCAGATCTGAAAGCTGTTGCATTGCTGATTTTGAAAGTCGATATTGCTAAACGAACGCATGGACTGTATATTATGTGGAACTTGCTTGGAAGTAACCATTGCAAGGAGCAGCTTTGGGTTAGAGCCTAGACACAGCGTGGCAGATCGGTCACAGCCTCAGCAGCATTTCTTGCTTCATTTTGTTGTTGTTTTTTTTTCATTTTTTGTGACAGCTAACTGTAAATGTTACAAAACTACCTAGTAATTAATGTGGCAGTGAACTTGAACTCTTGTGTCTGTTTAGCAGTAACAATGTATCGTACCGGGTGATGCAGTCATCAGCAGATATCCATTCCACAACAGAGGTCAGAGTGGGGGATTGTAATCAAGAATAGAGAAACACTAAAGCTCATTATAATGTGACATCATTTCCATCTGCTACTAACTATCTGATACAAAGACATTTCAAATGCCTGTCTCAGGCAATATCGACTATATAGAGCAGGGGTCTCCACCCTGGTCCTGGACAGCTGCTGGGGCTGCTGGGTTTCGTTTCAACCAATCTCTGTTACTTAACTGAACCAATTATTGGCTTAATTAGTCCAGGTTAACAGGTGTTCCAGATCTTCAGCCACTGATGATGTAAAGAGACCTATAAAAGCTGCTGGATAGGGGCTCTCTGGGACCAGGCTGGAGACCCCTGATATTGAGGGTTACCAGATGACTCCATGTACTCTAGAACAGTTCAGGCTTTTCAACTCGCACCCCAATGCATTCTGGTAAATGTAGTCCTGCTGTGAAAGGCACCTGAGACAGGTAAAAAGTACCAGAATACACTGCGATGCGAGTGGAAAAGCCTGAACTGTCCCAGACTGTATATGGAGTCATATGGTAACCTGATATATTAATTCAATCAAACCTTACAAGCATGCTTAGTAACACAGCACGAAGGATGGGTGTTTGTTTGTCTTACCCGCATGGCTGATGACGAGGTCGGCGGTTCGGATCTCTTCTGTTATGGAATCCTTGTATCGGAACACCTCGAGTGTAAACTCGGCCGAGCTGTACGGAGCAGGTTCCACAGCGCCGCGTCCGATCTGCAGAACCAGCCTGCCGTAGCCAAGCTCCCGAAGCGCCTGGAAGAAAACCGTGGGATTGGGAATTCATACACGAACAGGCGTGTGACACTGTGACAACACAAAACTCAAGGCTGGGTCTGTCTGCACCACCGGAGTGTCTCAATACTGAGGGATTGACATGTTTAAGAGCACTCACAACAAGTCATTGCCCATAATAACTCACTCCTGTAGAAGGGTATTTTCAACTCAAAAATAACTGAGCGCCGAACGGACATATTTAACTTAAAAATTAGACAGACCGTTCATCCCTCTCTGTCATATTTATTTCCGTTACCAAACAACCACTGTTAAACGTACCCAAGTTTTATTACTGTTTAATAGATGTATACTTTTTTCTCCATTATTATTATTATTATTATTATTATTATTATTATTATTATTCACTGGTTGGGTGATTATTATTATTATTATTATTATTATTATTATTATTATTATTATTATTAACTGGTTGGTTACTTAACGGTTTCAAAACTAACTGTGCAAATAGTGTTGTATACAGCACAGGTATTATAGGTAGCTGTTGGCGCTATAAAAAATTATTGGCAAGGTTCACAGTGTTGCCAGATCTGAGGTTTACATGAATGGAAAGTTAGCACCTGACAACCCAGGAGGTTGCTGTTTTCTTTGTGATTAAGAACACCCAAGTCGTCTCAATCCTGTGGTGACGTGTCGTTTTTTTTTTTGTTTTTTTTTTGGAAAACTTGCTATGTGGTTAACAAATGCATTGCTATATTTGATCAAAAGTCTATGTAACAATTTATACCGGAGCTATCTGGGTAATTAAAACTCCTTTGTCTCTTGAGTACCGACCCTGAACACCGCATGCCACCAGAACCTTTCTATTGCGCCCCCTCTGGGTGGAGGCACAATACTTGCTGCAGAGGAAATGAATTCAGTTTTAAGAGCCGTGTTTAAATGCTGTGCCAGTCTGTGAATATATATATATACGCCCCGCCTCTTTCTCAACTCGGAGTGACGGTATTCACTCGTTTAGTTTCGATTGGCTTAGCGAGCTATCAATCACATTTATTACTCCACCCACTTTAAGCGTTACGTAATCACAATGCATCTGCAGCCTGCTTCAATTAGTTCTGACGCGGGTACTAACTAAAAAACGGCTCCATTCGCCAATAAAAAAACGAGTTTTAATATATGCACACCGAGTTAATTTAGGTAAATAATAATAATACGATTCTATAATACAAGCTTAACAATAAATTACCTGGATGACGTCCTCTGATGTGAAGCACGATATCAATTCATCGAAGCTTGTTGTCCCCACCGTGACGAACACGGACTTCATGACGGGTTTAATAACACGAATCAGGATTATTTTACTATATTATAATCTGGAAGGTGTATTATTTGTAACGAGTTAAAGGTTAGGGCTGTCAGCTCGCACTGTGACGTTTCCGATAGCTACAGGCCAACTGGTTGGTTTCCCGGAGTTGTGACTCCCAACACTGACTGAGGCTATGTTGAAGCATGCATGCCCAGGTTTGAAGTATGTATGACCCATGCCCACAGCCAGACAGTCTGCAGACATAGAGATATATAGAACAAACGCGTGTGTGTGCGCGCTCCAGCGCTGCATCTATAGAGCACGGTTCAATACAAAACTAGACTGACAGATCCTCGAATCCCTCCAGATCAGATACGCTGAGAGTGTTGATGCAACACTGGCATGCCCTTCAGAAGCGGTTTGCCCTGCACATTTTTACCACCGATCTCCATGGAAACCTGGCTGGCAGTTACCATTAGGTGTGCTGTTAGTGGCGCTTCTAAAGGGGCTCGAGGGACTGTGAGCTCGTCTCACCACTCAGCTCTCCGCCTACACGAAACAGAGGGCACCGACAAGAGCCGTTTGCCATTAAGACCAGCTGTTCCCTGGTACTAGCGCATCTGCTGCTAACGAGCAGTGCTTTCATTGGATTAACTATTCACTGCCCGGTATCACAACTGCACTCTCTGTTGATTACATCCCATAACAAAAATACAATTAGTTTTCATACATTTTTCACCTTGAATATTCTGTATAACATTTTTTAAATGCTTTAACATTATGAAGAATACGTTTAGTTGCATGAATGGAAATGCAAGTATTTCCATTACAGTATTGGCCATAAACGAGACAAGCTTCGGTGACCCGGCATCCTGATCTAAAGCTGCCTCAATACCACCACCTGCTGGGTCCTGATGGTAACGCACCCTCTTCTGAAGACAGGCGCTCCAGCTCAGTGAACCCTGATGGCTGCGATGCCCTCTCCACATCCACAGGGGGCGCCGGGGACACAGGCTGCTTCAGCCTGCACACCAGGAGGGCTACAAAGGTCAAGAGAAGCACCAGCAAGCCAACAAAGAGCCCCAGGTAGAGGGGCAGGTTCTCAGGAAAGCCTGGGGATCTGTGAATCTCCGCTGTGGGTCGTGAAGTCCTCTCCATGGTCAGACTCCAGTCATAGCTCCCGCGGGTCGCAGGTCGTGCTCCAGTAATTATAGTTTCCTTTCAGGTGTCTCCTGGCTGCTTTCCGTATTTGGATTGAAACTTGGAAGAGGAATCTCTTGCTCAGGGTTCACTCTTTCAGCTCTGCAATGTAAAAGACTCTCAAGCTGTTGCTGAAGAGCCCAATAAATGCCTGCTGCACGGTAACACCATCCGCAAAATCCAGAACACCAGTCACAGACTCAAATCCAGGTTTGCTGGAAACCATCTTCAGCCAGCAAGTTAAAGCCTTTTACTGAAGAAGCCTCCACTGCGACGCATTGAGAGGCGCGTCTCCTTAGCAAGGGAGTCCTGGCGAGACGGCCGGAGTCCCACAGCTGCAGTAACAAAGCAAAGCAATCCTGTGGAGCTGGAGGAGCGCACAGCCCCTGGGTAGTGAGAGCGCTGTGACTGTTTCAGGCAGTCTGGGCTTGCTGCTGTACTTAGCTATCTCGCTGCCTCTCCCGTGTGTGCGTGTGTGCGTGTGTGTGTGTGTGTGTGTGTGTGTCACTCCTCCCCTCCTCTTCTCATGATCTCATTAGCCAGATCACCTCTCAATCAGAGAACACCTAAACCCTTTTTCTTCTGAAGGATTTTAAACCCCCCTTTTTTTTGTTGATACTTATGTTACAGTTAAGGTTAGAGTAAGATGGAGTATTCTAGCATTAGACTAGCCCCTCATCTGTAAGGGGGTATGAAATGAAATATTAATCCCAGCAGGTTTAACACAATAAGCACACATCACAAGAACTGTCTTAGAGCCAGGACCAGTTACATATATATATTTTATATCATAAAAATGCATTTACACAGTATGAAACATAGCCAAAATGTGAACACTTTCAACATTAAATCACAGCCATCAAAATTCAAACTTTTTTTTTTTGACTGACAAACTGAATTATTTCCCTTGACCTCATCAGGGGGGGCAGTTTCTTGCACATTTGTTGTTTATAAGAGCACTCAAGTCAATTTAATTTAATCATTTGAACTTTCACGTTTTTTGATGACACCCATATTGGTTAAAATGTAGGTCACCAGGTGAATTAAAAACCGCATTGCCCCTAGGTGTCTCTCCGCACACCTGTCAGGTGAGAGAGAGAGCACTGAAATTCCCTTAACTATTCATTTCCGTTAGTTTTAGCTGACCCCATAAACACAGACTTATAAAAAACAGAATCATTCTTTACCACAAGAAACATGTAATATAAGTAACCCTCAAACCATACTGAGAAAAAAAATATGTGTTTATATTTATATGTATATACCTTTATAAAAATGAGTCTTTGTTAATTATCTCAAGAATTCTTTTTTTTTTAATCTTGCTGCCTGTCACTTCTTCTAGTGCTTCAGAACCACAGGCCCATACATTCCTAACACAATGCAGCTCAACGATCTGTGAAGCGAAGCTGTTCACAACCTACAATATTCTGGCTCGTAGTTTTCTGTCCCATTTAATGTTTATTTTTTCTGTCTGAATTGTGTTTCAGAGGTCAGACTGAGAAGACCAGAAGGGGTTATTTGAGTCTTTATTTATCAAGCACATTGTTTAAGAGTATCGCAGGATAACCAGTTTGATGTGTGCTGTTACTGTTTTTCCGGCTGTATTGCGACATGAAGCTCTTTGCACTGCTGCAGTGAGACTGCATTATAACGACTGTCCACAAGATGGAGCTAATGTGCACTCATACCCAGTAAAAACACAAAGCCCTAACCCCGAACTGCACACATTGTTAATTACAGGGTCTATTCTCAGTCAACAATATGCTGATAAAACTGATTAATAACAAAACAATTAAGAAATAATAATAAAAATTCCAATTCCATTTAAAATTAATTCTCCAATTCCCATTCCCGGTCCTTACTTGGAATTGGAATTGATACAAAAGGAATTGGGAATGTATTTTCAAAAGGAACTGGAAGTGAATAAAAGGCTGAATTGAGCCCAGCCCTGCTCACAAGATGTGAATCGGGGTCTCCACAATAGAACAGTTCTGCTCCTCCTCTTCCTCAAACACTGTTCTCCACGGAGCAGAAGCAAGTCCTCTAGCAGTGCTCTCAGGGTGCAGAGGGCTCAGCCCCAGGTCTCCCCACGCTCTCCTGGCTGGGTGTTTAGCTGCAGGAGAGGCGGTGCCTGTGGCTCAGGGGGTCCTGGGGCAGCTCCCCGAGGTAGCACCCTGCGCCCAAGGCCTCCTCTGCCAGCTCCAGCAGCGAGGGCAAGATGTCCTCCTCGTACTGCACCATCTCTGCTATGAGAGAGAGCGAGAGACACAGAGCGAGAGCGCAAGAGAGAGGGGAGAGAGAGAGAGAGAGAGAGAGAGAGAGGAGAGAGAGAGAGAGAGAGCGCAAGAGAGAGAGAGAGAGAGAGAGAGAGAGAGAGAGAGAGAGAGAGAGAGAGACAGAGAGACGGGGGGACAGAGAGCGAGAGCGCAAGAGAGAGGGGGGGGAGAGCGAGAGAGAGAGAGCGAGAGAGAGAGATGTCACTGATGAACACCACCCCTGCTCAGGTATATGTAAGCAAGGTAATCATCGGGATGCTTTTCCACAATATCAAATCAAATAATTTAGCAGCCGTTTGAGAGACCCGTACCATTGACCTCCGGTGTCTGTGAGCAGCCAGGCTCCTTCCGCGCCGTCTTGTGTCGTTTCTGTACACAAACGACAAAGAGGGACAAGGGCAGCTTATTAATAACGTTCCTGTTTTTATGAATCATCCTGTTGTTCTTGTTATTGAGATGCTCACCATGTCCCAGGGCCTTGCCGTTTCCAGACAGGAGGGTCCCGGGCAGGGTGCCAAGAGCTGTGAGGGGAGAGAGGAGAGGCAGGGTTATAATGAGAGCAATAGCTGTGACTGGAGCAGTACCTGTGCACAGGGCAGGGCAGAGACACTCACGTCCTGCAGCAGCTCCATGTTGACGTGCGGCGAGCTGGACAGAGAGCAGTGTTTCTGGGCTAGGTGGTCCACAATCTCCCCCCTGGGAGGGAAGCGAGAGGGAAGCATTAGTGCAGCACATTCGACGGGATTAACTAGAGGATGCAGAATGGGAGTTCAACAGGATAAGAAAGCTCAAGCTCTCTTGTAACAGCAGTGGAATCCCTGACTCTTTGTTCCGGTTAATCTCGGGTGATCTGCATTATTTGTTTGAGGATCGACAGTGGAGACATGCAGAAACACGCCCGTGGTCAGTATAGCGCCCGGGGCGGTCCGTACCATTCTGTAGAGGCCTCCTCGGGGCATGCAGTGCCGCTCTCCTCCAGCAGGGAGTGGTAGAGGTCACTGGGGGCGCAGGGGGCAGCACTGGGCACCAGGTTATCAATCTCCTGCTTCAATACGGTCTCCGGCTCAGAGGGTCTCCAGTTAACATCGAAGGCTCTGCAGAGAGAGGGAACCACACCAGTGATCAATCAACACACACACACACGCTCGGAGACAAAGCACGCTTTCAGACCCACACTCGCACAAACACAGACACACACACACACACACACCTTTCGTAGGACCCTGCTGTTTTGTATTTATGCTGTGTGTGTGTGTGTGTATTAATCATGTGCAAATAAGAAAGCAGTGGGTGTGCAGGCTGAGTTCCTGGCTGTGCAAAGTCTCCGGTCCTCGCTGGGGGATTCTAGAGGGAGCGTCATGTTGGCTCTGGCGCTCCCCCTGGTTAGAGAGGCACAACCGCCAGGGATCGTTTCTCCTCATCGATGAAATAAAACGATTCCTTACTGAATCAACTCTCCCCTCCCGTCTCCACCCCCCCGCGCCCCCCATACCCGCTGCGCCCAGGATCTCCCTGCCAGGGCCCCGCTGCCCGATGCTCCAGCACGTGTGTGATGTCAGAGATGATCACGCCCCCCGGGTACACGCTGCTGTTCTGCAGGTTCCCCTGGATAGCCGAGGGCTCCTGATCCGACTCAATTCTGATTGGACGGCTGTATTTGGGCCTGGAGTGGTAAATTCCGGAACTATTGTGCATTAAGGGCCTGCAGGACAGAGAGAGAGAGAGAACCAGGGACCTGCGCTGAGAGTCATCCCAACTCACCTGCGAAAGAAAACATTAGCTTTGCCTTTGTGTTCTAGGTTTTGTTTAAAGTTTATCACCCCTGTAACCCTATCCAGATACACTGCAGTGCGAGGTGATTTAACACTGGGAATCCTTACAGCTTCCTCTTGATTCCTGACACGCTCTTGGACTGCACCATGCTGGCGATGAAGTGAATGATCTGTTTAAAGAAGAGAGGGAGACGTTATTGAGCAGGGCAGGGTGCAGAGACGTTATTGAGCAGGGCAGGGTGCAGAGACGTTATTGAGCAGGGCAGGGTGCAGAGACGTTATTGAGCAGGGCAGGGTGCAGAGACGTTACTGAGCAGGGCAGGGTGCAGAGACGTTACTGAGCAGGGCAGGGTGCAGAGACGTTACTGAGCAGGGCAGGGTGCAGAGACGTTATTGAGCAGGGCAGGGTGCAGAGGCGTTATTGAGCAGGGCAGGGTGCAGAGGCGTTATTGAGCAGGGCAGGGTGCAGAGGCGTTATTGAGCAGGGCAGGGTGCAGAGGCGTTATTGAGCAGGGCAGGGTGCAAAGACGTTACTGAGCAGGGCAGGGTGTGGGCTGCAGAGGCGTTATTGAGCAGGGCAGGGTGCAGAGGCGTTACTGAGCAGGGCAGGGTGCAAAGACGTTACTGAGCAGGGCAGGGTGTGGGCTGCAGAGGCGTTATTGAGCAGGGCAGGGTGCAGAGGCGTTATTGAGCAGGGCAGGGTGCAGAGACGTTATTGAGCAGGGCAGGGTGCAGAGGCGTTATTGAGCAGGGCAGGGTGCAGAGACGTTATTGAGCAGGGCAGGGTGCAGAGACGTTATTGAGCAGGGCAGGGTGCAAAGACGTTACTGAGCAGGGCAGGGTGTGGGCTGCAGAGGCGTTATTGAGCAGGGCAGGGTGCAGAGACGTTACTGAGCAGGGCAGGGTGTGGGCTGCAGAGGCGTTATTGAGCAGGGCAGGGTGCAGAGGCGTTATTGAGCAGGGCAGGGTGCAGAGGCGTTACTGAGCAGGGCAGGGTGCAGAGGTGTTATTGAGCAGGGCAGGGTGCAGAGGCGTTACTGAGCAGGGCAGGGTGCAGAGGCGTTATTGAGCAGGGCAGGGTGCAGGCTGCAGTTCAAACCTCTCCTCTCGGAGCTCTCACACTGCCGCGACCTCGAGCTCCTCACCTTGCGAGTGATTTTGTGTTGCTGGTGGTGCTTCTGTCTCAGAGAGGAAACTTCATTCCACAGGGTTTCATTCTCTCTGGGAAAACAAAAGAAAACAATAAAACACTATGCTGATATCCCTCAGCTCTAATCACTAGGACTCCACCCCCCCTCCCTCCACTCTAACCACTAAGACACACTGCCTCCCTCCACCCCCAGTCCCTCCACTCTAACCACTAAGACACACTGCCTCCCTCCACCCCCAGTCCCTCCACTCTAACCACTAGGACACACTGCCTCCCTCCACCCCCAGTCCCTCCACTCTAACCACTAGGACACACTGCCTCCCTCCACCCCCAGTCCCTCCACTCTAACCACTAAGACACACTGCCTCCCTCCACCCCCAGTCCCTCCACTCTAACCACTAGGGCACACTGCCTCCCTCCACCCCCAGTCCCTCCACTCTAACCAAGTCACTTACTGTTTGATGGCCAGAAGCTTGGAATCAGCCACTTGCTGTCGACCTTTGACCTGCATGACTTCCAGCAGGATTTTGGACATCTCCTGCTGCTTCAGTCTGACCTCCTCCCCCCTGCTGATGGATACCTGGGGGAGAAGGAGGGGGAGAGTGAGCCAGCATGCTGCACTCTGTTGTATGAATACCAGTGGAACCAGCACAATGCGCTGGATCATTTGAAAGCTTGCTCGAGGGATCTCACCTGGAATGACTCTAAGGATTTTTAAATAGTGTTGGGACCAACATGGAATTTTCATGTTTGAATATTCGTTCAAGACTTAGATATTCGTTCATTTTCAAAATGTTATCAAAGCCATTATATGTAACACTGTATTAAAGTTGAAAAATATCCCAGAGTTGGTGCAGAGCTGGAGCCGTGTGTGGTTATGGTGCGGTGTGTGCACAGCTGGTTGTGTGTGTGTGGTTATGGTTCGGTGTGTGCACAGCTGGTTGTGTGTGTGTGTGTGTGTGTTTATGGTTCGGTGTGTGCACAGCTGGTTGTGTGTGTGTGGTTATGGTTCGGTGTGTGCACAGCTGGTTGTGTGTGTGTGTGTGTGTGTGTGGTTATGGTTTGGTGTGTGCACAGCTGGTTGTGTGTGTGTGTGTTTATGGTTTGGTGTGTGCACAGCTGGTTGTGTGTGTGTGTGTGTGTGTTTATGGTTCGGTGTGTGCACAGCTGGTTGTGTGTGTGTGTGTGTGTGTGTGGTTATGGTTCGGTGTGTGCACAGCTGGTTGTGTGTGTGTGTGTGTGTTTATGGTTCGGTGTGTGCACAGCTGGTTGTGTGTGTGTGTGTGTGTGTGTGGTTATGGTTTGGTGTGTGCACAGCTGGTTGTGTGTGTGTGTGTGTTTATGGTTTGGTGTGTGCACAGCTGGTTGTGTGAGTTTATGGTTTGGTGTGTGCACAGCTGGTTGTGTGTGTGTTTATGGTTGGTGTGTGCACAGCTGGTTGTGTGTGTGTGTGTGTGGTTATGGTTCGGTGTGCACAGCTGGTTGTGTGTGTGTGTGTGTGGTTATGGTTCGGTGTGCACAGCTGGTTGTGTGTATGTGTGTGTGGTTATGGTTCGGTGTGTGCACAGCTGGTTGTGTGTGTGTGTGTGTGTTTATGGTTCTGTGTGTGCACAGCTGGTTGTGTGTGTGTGGTTATGGTTCGGTGTGCACAGCTGGTTGTGTGTGTGTGGTTATGGTTCGGTGTGTGCACAGCTGGTTGTGTGTGTGTGTGTGTGTGTTTATGGTTCGGTGTGTGCACAGCTGGTTGTGTGTGTGTGGTTATGGTTCGGTGTGTGCACAGCTGGTTGTGTGTGTGTGTGTGTGTGTGTGTGTGTTTATGGTTTGGTGTGTGCACAGCTGGTTGTGTGTGTGTGTGTTTATGGTTTGGTGTGTGCACAGCTGGTTGTGTGTGTGTGTGGTTATGGTTCGGTGTGTGCACAGCTGGTTGTGTGTGTGTGTGTGTGTGTGTGTTTATGGTTCGGTGTGTGCACAGCTGGTTGTGTGTGTGTGGTTATGGTTCGGTGTGTGCACAGCTGGTTGTGTGTGTGTGTGTGTGTGTGTGTTTATGGTTTGGTGTGTGCACAGCTGGTTGTGTGTGTGTGTGTGTTTATGGTTTGGTGTGTGCACAGCTGGTTGTGTGAGTTTATGGTTTGGTGTGTGCACAGCTGGTTGTGTGTGTGTTTATGGTTCGGTGTGTGCACAGCTGGTTGTGTGTGTGTGTGTGTGGTTATGGTTCGGTGTGCACAGCTGGTTGTGTGTGTGTGTGTGTGTGGTTATGGTTCGGTGTGCACAGCTGGTTGTGTGTATGTGTGTGTGGTTATGGTTCAGTGTGTGCACAGCTGGTTGTGTGTGTGTGTGTGTGTTTATGGTTCTGTGTGTGCACAGCTGGTTGTGTGTGTGTGGTTATGGTTCGGTGTGCACAGCTGGTTGTGTGTGTGTGTATGGTTTGGTGTGTGCACAGCTGGTTGTGTGTGTGTGTGTGTGTGTGTGTGTTTATGGTTCGGTGTGTGCACAGCTGGTTGTGTGTGTGTGTTTATGGTTTGGTGTGTGCACAGCTGGTTGTGTGTGTGTGTTTATGGTTTGGTGTGTGCACAGCTGGTTGTGTGTGTGTGTGTGTGTTTATGGTTCGGTGTGTGCACAGCTGGTTGTGTGTGTGTGTTTATGGTTCGGTGTGTGCACAGCTGGTTGTGTGTGTGTGTTTATGGTTGGGTGTGTGCACAGCTGGTTGTGTGTGTGTGTGTGGTTATGGTTCGGTGTGTGCACAGCTGGTTGTGTGTGTGTGTGTGTGTGTGTGGTTATGGTTTGGTGTGTGCACAGCTGGTTGTGTGTGTGTGTGTGTGTTTATGGTTCGGTGTGTGCACAGCTGGACAGTGCGGCGCACCTTCCTCCTGATGTTCCCCAGCAGCTGGGTCTCTCCGCAGCGGAAGTGGGGGTGCTGGAACTCGATGACCTCCTCCTGCTCGCGGGGCAGCCCCATGTCAACATGAACCACTTTGTGGAACCCGTCTGCAACAGAAAGGAGGCAAAGCAGCGGCGATTACTGAGCGCAGCGATTACTAACTGTATAAGCCATTCTTCTATTTACAATTATTATTATTTTGTATTTCACTGGAAAAGCCCAATGAGCTGCAACAGCTGGTTTCCAAAGCGAGTACCCTACAGAGTTTGAAAGCCTCGCTGGCTGATTTAAAACAAGAGGACGGGCTCCAGGTTAAGCAACGTACACATGTTGAGCTGCCGGACGAAGCTGGCCATGTTGTTGTGTTTGAAGTACAGCGGGAGGACCTCTTTGGAGAAACGCAGCTCGTTCGACACCAGGAAACAGGAGCCGTTCTGAAGAGAGAGGGAGGGAGGGAGGGAGGGAGAGGGGAGGGCACGAGACAACGCTGTAGTACACTAGGGCAGAACTGCAATAAAACATGGAGCTCCATGCTCACATCTTATATATATATAACATACAGGCTGTTCCTAAGTCAGGATCATAGGCTCACTGTTAATACTGGCTGTCTGCCCAGGAAAGTTTATATATATATATATATATATATATATATATATATATATATATATATATATATATATATATATATATATATCTGAAAAAGTAGTTTTGGACACAAATATCATTTTCACTTTTTTTTCCCATTGCTTTAGAAAAAAAATAAATAAATAAAATTTGGAAAAATGTCATATTCATATGCAAATGATGCATTTGGGTCTTCCATGTGTCCCCATATAAAGATTAATTAGAAGAGGGTTTGTTTTTTTAATCCATCCCCATGCATGAAAGGGTTACGCCTCAAGGAGCTAATTCAGATCACTTTGATGTGTGCTGCAGATCATCCACAGGGTGTGGCCGTCCCATTTAACAGAGCGCAGCCCACCAGAACAATTTATAATACTGCCTTTTGAGCCTCAATGTCCTGATCAGCATATTATATCACACTGCCTATGAAGCCTGCTTTCATAGAAATCTCAATACATATATATTCAAATCTAACTTCCTGTAGGAACTTTTACCAGCAACAACACAATGATGAAAATGGAACCAATAATAAAAGCATGGACACAGTGACACATGAGAGGTCGTTGCTATGGTTACTGTCTGAGCCCACAAGCTTGGAAGCCTTGACCAGACCAGCTTAGAAGCTGTTGATGCAAGCACTAATGGACTTAAGTATGCATGTCACTGAATGGATTAATCCCATTTAAAAGCAGTGCCGAGTTGTATAGACCAGAGGTGTTATTAAACAGACAGCATGCGGCTCTGAGATATATTGAGAGAGAGTTGAAAAACAGCTCTGTATCGAGTTGGCATTTTACAGCGGTGTTACGCAGTTCTCTGGATAGCTCAGATGGTAGAGCACTGGATTCAAGTCACAAATTCAACCAAGCTGAATATCACAATGTATCCCCAAGCTCTTCCATGGCAGTGAGATGACACAGCGGGCTAATTCACGAGCATGCTGTACTGTTCTTCCTTGGGGGAGTGAGATCACATCCAGCGCATCACTTCCTTTATTTCCAAAGAACGCGTTCATTTACCTTATAATCGGTGTGGAACACGGCTTTCCTGTGGGAGCTGCTGCCGCAGTGGGCTAATCCCATGGCTTATCCTCCCTGAAAATGCCTGTTCAAATCCAGCTCCTGGAGGCGAGTTCCTGAGAAGCAATGATGTTGGTTGTGTTTGGAGGAGGAGAGGATCTGCCCTAGGGAGGGAGGAGGACAAAGATGAATGGGGGGCCTGGCCCCCTGCCAGGGAACAGAGTGGAAGGTGAGGGTGTTGCTACCTGACCGAAGAGGAAGGCAGTACTTTTCTCCACAAGTCTTTAAAAATGATTCTTATTGTGTGCATTAAATTATTTTATTGTACTCTCCTCCCTGGCAGGGGGGGGGGTCAGATCTTTATCCTTCCTCCATCTGTGGAAACACAACCAACATTATCCGTTACAACCAACACCACCACTTACCTCAGGAACTCACCTCCAGCAACTGGATTAGAAATGCCATCTTCAGAGAGAGAAGGCCAGGGGATTAGCCCACTGCACTGCCAGCTCTCACTGGAAAGCCCTGTTCCACACTGACTAAGGTAAATAAACAAATTCTTTGAAAATAAAAGGCAGGAATCAGCTGGACTGGAACCCAGCCCCACAAGGAGGACCAGCACAGGATAATAATGAATTAGCGCACTGTGCCATCTCACTGCCATGGAAGAGCTTGCTTTTCCATTGACAATATAGGAAATGAACGAATTGTTTGAAAATAAAGGAAGGAATCAGTTGGATCCTTCCTAAACAGGAATGGCGAGAGGGTTTTTAAACACAGGTGGAGTACTTCTATTATCAAAAGCATCAAAGAGCAAGACTGTGCTGAAATTAACACGAGTTCTTCAACCAATATACTGCATAGCCTAGACATGGAATTCATGCAGCACCATGTGACTGACTTGACAGATCTCAGACTGGATCTGGCGTCTGATGAATGCTGCACTCATGTCTACACCTAGCAGAGAACCACGCTGTCCCACACTTACCACGTTTGACATGTTGACTTTGCCACACAGTACTGCAAACATTAGTCAGAACAATTCTTGAGAATTGCGTTCTAATGTCCTTTAATCTTTAGTATTGAATAACTGTGTTTAAGTTAACCATGTAATATGATCTGGAACATATTGCAGAATATATGGCTGTATTTTAAAGGGTTTTAATATATCAAGTATTGTATAATTACACTATGCATATATTAACAATCGATTATAAAACCATGCTCAATTTATTGGTGAAAATTGTCCTTGTTAAGTTTAAATGTATACAGCTATTTTTCAATTAATGATTAATTATTGGATTGATTGGTTTTTAACTGACAATCGCTGCAACACGAGATATATAATATATATATATATATATATATATATATATATATATATATATATATATATATATATATATATATATATATATATATATATATACACACACACACACGCCCACACGATTTAAATCGCAAATGAAATGTTCATTGTTATTAATGCACTGTAGTTATATGTAAAATATTTACTACTGTGAAGGATTTATTAAAATGCTTGGAAAACCCAGGAGCGCCTACGTGATAACAAACAAGCGCTTTGTTTACAAATGCGTCTAAACTTAGAGATGCAAGTGAGCCTCACAAAGCCCCAGCCTGGAACGATACGAAGCAGACCCCAGTCTGTGGATCAGCCAATCCAGAATCCAGGTTCTTGGGGGGCGGGACTCGGTAAGAAGACTCGACCAATGAAGGTTAGCTAGTGCTGTCCACACTCATTATTAACGCAGTGTTTGGTGGCGCATTTAAATTGATATAAAATGCAGACTATACTAATAATAAACCTGATGCGCATTGCACAGTACCAGCACAAACGCGCCTGGTCTTCAGAAACCAATTCTTTATGTTTTCATATTCACAGTGTAAACAAAGAATATTTTTTAAAACTTTTTATTATTTCATCACAAAAGAACATTTTTCCCTGATTTTGATACGTGCCGCACACTGAATCACTGCCCTCTATTCTATTTACAAACACGTACACTCGCGCATTGACCACACTGTATCGAATGAATGGTAAAAACCACTACCTGTATCATCATAAGACAGCAAATACACTTTACGTTATTATAAGATCGTGCATTGCATAACTGAAGGAAATTTAAAACATAAATAATTCTAATGTTCGCTACTAGAACAGATCTGGTACGGCCACGCCCACAGATCATGCTTCAGCGCGGCCAGAATTTTAGTGACGCAGTTGGTATTCCATTCGTATCCAAGCAGTTCTAACAAAAATCATACGAATACAAACTGCATGCATCTGCGTGTGAATACACATATTTTTGCTTTAGGTACTCAATCGCGAGTTTAGACGTATTGGTTTCGCTGGGAGTTCAAACGGCGCTGAACATGACACACACCCCTGGCAGAATTTCTTCTCTATTTGATCGTACATTACATTTCATACAGCCCGCTGTAACATATTCTACTCACTCGACTCCAGCAAATGAGATCATTTGTTGAATGATCCTCCACCAAAGCCCACAGTTTGCTCAGAAATCCGGGTACACCGAAATTCTGCTTCATGGTTATTCAAAAGCGCACGTTCTCAATATATAGCGTTAATAGAATGTTTTAGTTTTTTTTTTTTAGTTCTTTGTTATTTGTTTCCCAGATGATAAAAAATATTTATGGGAGGCAAAAACACTATTTTTTCCCACTCTCGGTTTTCCTCCTACACAGCTAATAACACTGTATAAATAGCTCACTCCTGACTTTCCAAAGTATCCAGCGACTCTGTTTTAAGGACCTGTCTCTGCTAAACTGCATGCTCTATAAAACGTGAGGGGAGGACCGCGGAACGCCCACTCCTCTCACTCTCCAATCACAGGTCACGGGCCTTGCCGCTCTAACCAATGGGAAGCAAGGAGTATGTTTGGGGCGTTCTCGTGGATGTTGTTTTCTGTTCTACTCCTGTTTGAAGATAGCATGCGTGCATGCATGTGGCGTGTGGGATGTACTGTTTAGCAGGTAACTCATTAAAACAAAACAAATTGGAATACAAAAACGGAAATAAAGTTTAACAGTTGTGTCACCTGGAAAGTCACTGTGCTTTGAATTTGTGAGCCCGCAAATTCAATACAGTGTGGAGTTTACTGTATAGGCCCAAGGGGAGCTGAGAGCCAGCAAATTCAGCACAGTATTGAGAATTCAGTGCTGGCCAACAAATTCAATAATATAGTATTGTGAGCTTGGTACTGGCTGGGATGGAAAATGAGATATATAAGTTAGATATTTGTACTACAGATTGGATGAGTGCAAATTGAATTACACAGTGTTTGGTTTTTGAGAGGTAGAAATATATCAAGATATGTTCTGTCTCTGGTGAAGTGATGCATAGGGTATCCTGCCCCATTAAATGAGGCTAAACCGCCCCGCTCCTCCCCTTTCTCGGTAGATGGGGGTGACATTGTGGAATGGATTCCCCGAGGTTCCAGTCGTTTTGCTGTTTCCAAGACGCCGCCTCCGCCGGACTCGGTGGCTCGAACACGGCTGCCTATCATCGGCTCAGCGTGGGCTGCGCGTTGCTGTCGCTGATCGGGGTGGGGGTTCACAACCTGCCCAGACTGTGGAGCGAGTACCGGCGGCGGCGGCTGAAGCGAGCCGACCCCCCGCGCCCCGGGAGTCAGGACCGGGTAGCCTTCATCATCACAGCCTGTAACTTTATCGGCTGCGCCGGTGAGAGAATGAATTCCGTTTTGAAGAAACAAATGTTTTTGTTTTCTTTTTAAAAGGAGTTATTGTAACTTTTTTTTTTTAAATGAACGAAAACATAAATGCACACATAAGTAAATACATAAATAGAAATGTAACAAAGTATTGTTTACATCCATATTTAAAACAAGGTTGTTACAGTAATGTGAGGTTTTAGGTTTTTCTTGTAAAAAGTGCTTTTTTTAAAAGTACGTACTAAGCAAAGGGGGGAAAGACTGTGTTTCCCTGAGCAAAAATCACAGCTTACTTTTTATGACCGTAACTAGCTACAGTGCTGTAGGTAATGTATACAAATCGCAGAGCAAACTGGAGGTGAAACTCCGGAAGAAAGCGCACACGCTGATCTTGGTTAGGAGCACTGCTGTTGTGTTGTTTAACACTTTCATGCATGGGAACAGATACAAAAAAAAAACAAAAAACTCTCGTCTAGTCTTTATATGGAAGATTGCCTCATATGAGGATACAATTTTCCCCCCATATAAGCAACAGAAACAATAAAAGTATCTTCAATACGCCACAGACTCGGTCACACCCAGCAGCTTGAATTGTGCATTGACAGGAATCCTGGTGCGGTCCGCCGTGTGGCTCGCGGGCCCCATCTCCTTTACCCAGCAGGCACTGCCCAGGGGGCAGACCGTGTGGCTCGGGAGTTTCTGCGTCCTCAGCTCGGTAAAGAAAGTTTTTTTTTGTTTTTTTTTCTCCTGTCATTTTGTCATGCTCCTCCGCGTAAAGTGACATCCTTGCCTTACCAGTCTATGTTGTGTGTTAGCCGCAGCACCGTTATCACTGATCTTACTTTTGTTTGTGTAAACACTTCCTGGTCTTTCTGTCTCTGATGTCTGATTCCAGCAGTTTTGGAGTGAAATTGACCTAGAGCACAGGAAGTTATAGGGGTATGTGGAAGCAACAGTCATTTTTAATCTATAGCGCTGTATTTGAAATGTTGAAATATCCTGAATGAAAGTGTGTCAAAGGCAGACTGCTGCTAAAGATGAAAATACAAGGCTTTATAAGCTCGTATTAACACCTGAAACGTGCTTTGCAACAGGAGTCTCATTTCCATACCTGCTGTATTAAATGTTCTTTACTGAACCCTGCAGCTGTGGATCCAGTTCTTCCTGCAGGGCGCTCAGGTCTGGTGGACGCTGTTTTATGCCATCGAGGTGTATCGGCAGGTACAGGAACCCACCACGCCACGGTGAGGAAGCAGCACGATCTGCAACAAAAAACACTGACATCGTGTGCGTTGTTCATGCACGTGCTAAAACAGAACACATTGCATGCAATGAGTGACTCGTGTAGAGTATGTGTGCATGTATGTATAATGGATTGCGGTTTGGTTTCGTTGCCTCTGCAGTTTGATGATTCTTTATCACGTGCTGTCCTGGGCACTGTCTGCCATCATCTGTGTTCCTGGATTGTCTCTCCTGTTCCAGACTCCAGTCTCCAGGTAACACGGTGTGTGAAGGCAGGGTTGGAAGAAGGGTGACCAGGTGAACACTGGGACAGTTCAGGATTTTTCTTTTTTTTTTGCTTCGCAGAGGCTTTTGGTACTTGTAGTCCTTCAGGAGACTGCACCCAAATGCACTGAGTTTAAAAGCCATGTGGTCATACTGTAGGAGTCTGATAATGGAGTGTGTTGCTTTTATTAATGGCGTTTTCTTTGGGATTGAGAGAGTGTGTTTTAATGAGAGTCTCTCCTCTGTAGCTGCGAGAGGAATCTGAAGTATGCAATCCCTCACTACCTCGCCACATACCTGCCTCTCCTCCTCGTGCTGCTGGCCAACCCCCCCCTTCTGTCCAGGACCCTGGCTTCAGGTGGGGGTGTCTGTCTACTTGCTTTTTTTCAACAATGGAATTATAATAAATCTAACAATGTTCCTTTCCTCAATTTTCAAAACATGCCCTATTATGCAGAAATTTTCAATACCAGCATCTGCCCTTCCAGAAATGCAGGTATTAAACAAGGTGGTAGCAGTAGTGTGAAGAAGGTGGATTTCATTATTTTAGAAATGTTGCATGCAGGGATGGCAATAAGACTCCCATTGCATAGCAGTTTCACCCATTCCAGGTTTAACACATGCTTGATTAGACCCAGTGTACAGCTACCAAGCTCAGGCGAGTCTTAATAAACTCCTAGTAAAACCAGGAGTGGCTCACACTGCTTTGCAATGGGAGTATTCTTTGCATCCCTGGTTGCATGTATTGGCGACTGGCATTCTGTGAATGATTGAGTTTGTCGCACGGGGCTTGTTGGTTTGGAAGAGCACGGAGAATTACGCCTCACTGTCTTGCGCTTGAACAGTGTCGACTCTCCTGAAGCAGCAGAGCGGCTCCTACACTGCCAGTGAGAGGCTCCAGATGAAAAACATCAGGCAACGCTTCCTGAAGATCATGGTCGCCTTTACTGTGTGGTGAGTGTGGGGGGTGTGTCTCCCTCTAGTGGCCGCCAACAGTTACTGCAATAATAACACAGCTCTGGTGTGCTGCCTGTAAACCAACACAAGCCAGTAGGGGATCCCCCAGTGGATGTTTTACTGCTCACCTTCAGCTGCTGGGTCACATCATGCTGAACAGCCTGTTGTGACTCCTTCAGTACATTCCACGCCGCACTGCATAGCCTTGTTATAAACTGGTGACCCCTGTCTCTGTACATTCCACGCTGCAGTGCATAGCCTTGTTATAAACTGGTGACCCCTGTCTCTGTACATTCCACGCCGCAGTGCATAGCCTTGTTATAAACTGGTGACCCCTGTCTCTGTCTCTCTCCAGCTGGCTGCCTAACGTCCTCAGCGAGGCACTGCTGCTCCTAATTGACGTGGACCTTGCCTGGAGCTCCGCCCCCTCACAGGCCCTGCAATCAGCAGCCCTCACCACCTGGGTGCTCACGGTAACGTCTCCTAGCAACCACCAGCTAGAGTTCCCTGTCCACTGTGAGTTTACCCTCGGAGCGCACGCCAACTGGCCCTGTGATCTTGGTCAACGAGCTCAAAATGATCATGCGTGAGATATAAAAGTACACAAGTGATGCTTTAGCACAGTCTTCCTCAGCACTGGTACCTAAATGCAAAACGTTTGTTTGAAATCACACCGATGTGGGCTTGCAGTAGTTCAAACACAAACCACAGTGGTGGTTGGGGTGGCCTGCACTTTCGGGGTGCAGGGGGAGAGGTGACGTTATGTGTTTTGTTCCAGGCTGTTCTGAACCCCATGTACGCCTTCCTCCAGTCCCTTGCTTTCCACAAGTGGACAGGCTGCGGTCTCGATGTTTGCAGGTGGGGGCGCTATTGCAAGGTGGCGCAGTGCTGCTGCAGGGGAAAGGGGGAGGAGGAAGAGGGCGAGACAGAGAGCGAGTCTGAGGTTACCATGGAAAACATCCTCAAACCCCAGAGCATGGTCGGACCCTGGGAGTCTCTCAATCGACAGGTCCAGCAGCCTGCCTCTCAGTCAGGTAGGAGCGAGGTGGAGACAGCCAGCAGTGTCCAGCACACTCCCCTTCACAGTACACAGTAAACGCCACCTTGCTCAAACACACTTTCACCTAAGATTCCCTTTGCATAGCAGGTTGATCCGTTCCTGGTTTTACTATGAGTTTAGTAAGACACACCTGAGCTGGTTAGCTGTACACTGTGGCTGATCAGGCTTGTATTAAAACCTGGAATGGATGAAACTGCTATGCAGCAGGAGTCGTCTTCCCATCCCTGCCTCCGTCTCTTTCAGGCTGCAGCAGCTCAGACGTGGAGGACAAGGCGCTCTGGCTGGTCTCGGCTTGCTGCTCCAAGAGCTCCCTGCTGGCAGCCGAACGGCAGCTGAGCGCACAGAGGACCCGAGCCTTGACTGGACTAAGGGCTTAGACATGCTGGACAGGACTAGACCACTAACCGGACACGAATATATATCATCAAAAAACTTCATTTATTATATACTGTAATCCATATTGTTTCTCCTACTTGAAGGATGGTATGAAATCTGCACTACTTTTGTCCCAGCAGCAAGGAAAATGCAAGATCTTAATTGGGAGCTGCTTCTTTGTAGTGCTGGATCGATAGCAACACAAATTCTTGAGATAATGTTTAGCAAACCTTAAAAACCCGAATCTTTATCTTGTAAATGTTTTCTGTATTTCAATGAATGAATTGTTGTCCTAACAGAATAAATACAAAAGCATTCTTCAGTGCCCTCTACTGGAGTTAAACCCTAATCGCTTGTTCATGTTTTTTTCTTCTCCCTGTAATTCTAAGAGCAGTGGTGTTTGTAATGCCTGTAGGAATCCACGCAGATCTTTGTAGTTTTCAATACTACAACACCTTGAGGGGAGACAGCTACTGGAAGTTACTTTTTCTGTGCCATTCTTTAAATCTGCACGACTGCAGTGTAGCTTCAAAATGACCCAGTAGGAACACAGCGGCGTTTAACTGAATCTGGAACTCATGAAAGATCTAGAAGTGGAACACCCAGTCAGACAGTTATTGAGATAAGTGGAACACTGCACCTTGATCTAGCCAGCAAGGCACGCAGCTGGGGAGTATTCAAGTGATCTAAACAATACTGCCATTGCAGTGTAACCCCAGGAATAGCAGCCTGGGCTACTACGCGAGTACAAGTGCACCCCATTAAAGTGGAGCGATTACACTGTATTTAAAGATTAAAGGGTTCAGATCAATTGAGCAGACCCTGGTATCTCACCCCTTCAGTTAGGTTCTGACGAGATCAAAGGTAATTCTCTCAGCATCACAACAGTTCCATTTGGTAATTGTATCTCCTCACTGAACCACTGTCCTGTATTTGTCCTGCAGGTGGCTAAGTTTTAGAGACTCTTTTTAATTCACTTTGATGCCAAAGGAAGCGTGTCTTTGCTGTGGTGGGCAACTGAATAAATGGTCTACCCCTGAGTTAAAGTGAAAAGTCTGGGGAAATTAAACAAAGTGGGGGGTGGGGGTATTTAAATAAAGGGTCTTGGAAGAACATTATGTTATTGACAATAGGATAAGATGTAAATACACCTTTTTAGATTGAAACCTTTGCAGGATATTTTGATGCAGTACATTAATGCACTTTAGATTCTTTTAATGTCCCCCGAGCACAAAACGAAAAAAGAAACAAATGGCTATAAAATTAAATTTTATTAGAAACTTTATACTAGCCTAACAAGTATTCTCCAGGATCTGAGCAACAGTTACAGGCAGATTCCACACCCCTCCACACGTTCACTCTCGCACCCACACAGCTGATTCAGGAGAGACGGCTTTGAAATGACTCAAGCTGAGCTTCTGTGTGAACGAAACGAAAAATTTCATTTCATTAGGAAGCTTGTAGTAGATTTAACTGAAAAAAATAAAACAATAAGCTGGACTCAATCAGCAGGAAAACTTTACAGATCAGACTCCAGAATGATTCTGCGTCTGAAGATGAACAGAACATGAAGACAGGACAGACATTACAAATAACAGCAGCATGAACTAGAATAATAAAACAAATATAAATAAACAATATGGAAAAAAAACACTTTTTATTGAGATTTCATTATTAAAAGTAAATAAAGATAATTAACACCAGTGTCATTTGCACATGATCCCACGACATGGCCAAGCCCTGGGTTTCTCTTGTTAAGGGATATGTTTTTTAAATGACCAGGTCAGAGCACTGGTAAATCTGCTCTGAACTAAGCGATTCTCATCACAACATGGATAAGGGTGCAGTCACTCTTGGTTCGTTTGGGCTGGTTATTTCAAAGCGAGTGCGGTTCGGTTCATTTTGGAAGCAGATGAGAACGCTCCAAAAGAAATCGGTCCCTTTCAGAGTTCCTTTGAAAGGAACTGAACAGAGTTCTTCTCAAGGGGTGATCTCAGTCTGTTTGGGCAACAGGACTGAGTCTGGTTCGTTTGCTTCAGTGCAATGTGAAAGCACAGTCAGTCACACCTGAGTCTGTAGGTTCACGAACGCGGGTTGTTCATGCAGTAAGGGAGGAACAGTTTATTTGAACCACCAAACTGCTGGCTCCTGATCATTTCAATGAGGCAGTTCTGAAACCCAGGACTGTGTGCAGCAGTGCTAGTGCAGAATTCTAGCCAGGTTATGAACTTGCTGCTGAAATACTTGGATGCAACAGTATTGTGAATGCTAGAGGATCAGGTGCAACACGTGCAAAGGGAAGCACAGCAAGAGAACAGTCCTGTTACTAGCAAGGATGGGCTGCCTCGTGAATCCAAACGAAGCAGAACTGACAAATATACACAGATACTCCAACGAATCTTTAAGGCTCAATTTACTGTTCATTAAAACATTGTGCAGACAAAGAAAAAGAGAACAAGGCAAGGAGTATCTAATACTGTATTCAATTAAACAAACACTTTTTAAATGAAAAACAAAAGCATTTATTAAATCGAGGGAGGGGATATAAAAAAGGGGACTCTTGCATACTAATATTGTTAACTCTGGAAGAATAACAGTGAAAAAAAAATGAGTGAAGGGTAGAAAGAACAAAAGAAAGCAGAGATGTTGTTCTAGCACCTCTTTGGAAAATGCCCCTCCATACCAGAACACACTTCGATTTTCTTTCTTTCTTTGAATTAGGATATTATATTAAAACTATTTAAAGGTAGACAGAAAAAAAAGTTAAAAACAGCCAGTGCGTGTGCTCTGTAGTATGAAGCAGGCCGCTGGAGCGGCTCACCCAGTTGGCTTGTTTGTTGGCAAGCGCGGGCCCCGGCACAGAGATCGGGGTTCAAGGCTCAGATCTGCACCTGATGGGCTAGTTAAGGTCTTCAATGCAGCGGCTGTGCGAGGTTTCCTCCGAGATAACGTATCTGCAGGGGGGAGAGAGAGAGAAAAAAACGCTGAAGACCTGACGCACAGGAAGATCTGATCATAGGACTCCAGATCTACGAGCACACATGACTCTGCAGACGAGAGAGAGAGAGGGAACGAGTGTGCTGAACATGCTCCAGTTTAACCCTTTCATGTGTTTTGGACACATATATAATGTATTTGTTTTCCATTGCTTTATATGGGGGGCCAGAACAAGCTGGTCTGCATAGGATTCGATACACATGGGTGAAAAAAAACTGAAACTAAAAATAATAACGTGGCAATTGACCAGTTCATTTCTGCAGATATGCCCCATGGCAATTCCATTATTGGTAAAACATTTTTGGGGGCGTCGCGCGTACACAAAATTCCCCTCTTGTAGACGGTCGTCCTTTAGACAGATTTAGTGGGTCAGGGTCAACGACACGTTCGTGGAAGTTCTGGCAGTCAACTTTCTCCGTGCAACGCAACAACATGAATCTGTGCTGGAGAGTCACAACAAATGATCACACATAGACGGAGCAACGTCTAAAACGGGGAATCGCTTGGCAGATGCACTCGTGTCACTTTCCAGGGGACCCCCCCTCTCCCGACAGCGTGCACAGAAACAGGCAGCCAATGCAACACAGCGCAGGGGGGTTTCAAGCAGCTGGGGGGGGCTGTTTCCTGTTTTGAAACAACTCAGGATGTTGTGAGCCTCCAGTTTCCTTTCTCTTGCTCTCTCTGAAATGTTTTCAGTATTTACTGAGTGTGCTCTTCATGCACAATTCTTTCTGTGATGTGTATGACAGCAGCAAACCTAGCTGAGGAATGGTACATTTACCCTGTACATCTTACAAGAGACATGAGTATCCCACCTCTGCAAATGCTTTGAAAAGAGGACACCTCAATTAGGAGCCAGTGGAATAAACGCACTACCTAGTTTTGTTCCTGTGCATGGCTGGAAAGCAGACATGATTTCTAAAACAGAAAACCTGAAAAAAAAAAAAAAAAACACAAGCAACCTCCACAGTGCAGTCTGTCCAATTAAGCCCACATCGCAGAAACCACACAGCACTAAAGCTGCTATAAAAGAGAACAGATCCATACATAAAATCAAATCTTAGGGCAAGACAAACTAGCTTTTTTTTCCTGTCTCTCGGGTCTAACCAGCTCTACCTCCCTCGACCCACACTTCCTGCCCTGCGGTCACGACGGCTAGCCGGCTCACCTGTTTTTGCTGTGGCCACGGTTCCAGGTCCTCCCTGCTGGACCCTCACTGGACGACACAGGTGGTGCAGCACTGGTCCTGCTTCTCGGGCAGCGAGGCGTAGTTCATCTGACGCACAATCTCAGCAAACAGTTCATCCACCATGGTCTTGCTCTTGGCAGAGGTCTCCATGAAGGGGCAGCCCCACTCCTGGGCCAGGGCGCGCCCGTCCGCCCCCGACACCTCGCGCTCGCTCTCCAGGTCCACCTTGTTCCCCACCAGAATCAGCGGCACCTTCTCGTAGCGCTTCACTCGCACGATCTGGTCCCTCATGGGCCGAATGTCCTGCAGTTTGCGGGATATTAAAAAGGGTTAGTGAAATAAATCAGGGAAGGACAGGCAACCGACTGGACTGGAACACATCACGCAAAATCAAATCCCTGTCATTGTTCGGGCTGGGGATTGCATGGGTGCAGCAGCTTGCACAGATTCTGCAATCCTGCTATCCAGGAAGGGTTTTGATGCCTTGCTAAAAAATCACACTCCAACATTCCCAAAGTAAGACGGTTTATTTGCAAGCCCCCCAGGTAGAAACGACCCTAACTTACTCAGGGTCAGGTCTGTTCTCCTGGGGCATGACCACGATCTGCCAGTGTTACAGCATCACACAGCTGAGCTGGTTACCTATAAACTGGGGCTAATCAAGCTCTTATTAAAACCTGGAATGGGTGAAACTGCTATGCAACAGGAGGAGTCGTTAGAGGTTTGTGCAGCACTGAGACACGTGGAAGGCGCTCTACTGTATGAATGCCAGCTCTTTACTCCTCTGCTTTCACCCGCGTTTAGAGAAGGCAGCTTATTTACAGGTTTGTCTTTCTACAACAGCTCAAGAAGGAAACTGAATTTCCTGTTCAGACGGAGCATTCAAACTAAACCAGCAGCAAAGGTGAAAATAACTTCCCAGACACACATGCTGCCTGTTCTTATATATCGATGAGAAGCGGGAGAGACAGAAACTGAATCACATGTGGGGTAATGCAAGTGCACAGCTTGGAATCTGCACAACAATACAAGAACATCAAAGCACTTCATTTAAATACATTCAATACAGCTTACACGTGAGCAAATTCAGTGACTTCCTTGAAAGGGTTTCAGTCTGGACACATTACAGAGTAGAGTCACGAAAATAATTCGGAGATCATGACAGACTACATAAGGACAGGCATGCAATGTTAACTTAAAAGCCATCAACTAGCAATGTTGCCTCACCCATAAACTAAAAAAAAACAATAAAGTTACTAATATATATGTGTGTGTGTATGAGTGGTAAGGGCTGTGTAATAGGATCACCGGGAATGGCTCACACGGTGTAACTGGGACCCTTCGTATTTCCATGGAAATCCCCGTGCTCTCACCTGGAAGGATTGCTGGTTGACAAGGCTGTAGACCAGTATGAATCCCTGGCCATTCTTGATGTACAGGTCCCGCATGGAGGCGAACTGCTCTGTCCCCGCCGTGTCTAGGATCTCCAGGACCGAGGGCGAGGAGTCCACCTCGATCTCTTTCCGATAGAAATCTTCGATGGTCGGGTCATACTTCTCGATAAACGTGCCAGTTACGAACTGCACCGTCAGCGCCGACTTGCCCACCCCTCCGCTCCCCAGCACCACAACCTTGTACTCCCTCATCGGGGTCCCGCTAACATGCAACCAGCACTGTGGATGCTGACGTCTATAATACACGAATTTAAATATTGAGAATGCTACTAAACAAAAAGAGGTCTATAAAGCGTCAGTCCTACGCCCCTTCATCATGTTTCAACTAACGACAATTACTACTACAACCGAATACTGAAACTCTTAAAAAAACACCAATCACAGATTTAAATCTTTAAATTAGAAACCTAGCTGTGTTGTTTACATTAAGCGAGACGTTATTGCTTTTTTTATTTCAAAATTAAATAATGAAAAATATATGTATTAAAAAAGGCAACTGCTTTATTATTGTTTGAATTATTAGTAGTATTTAAAGTGACAAGAAAAATAATAATAAAGAGTGTATATATCTGTGTATTACCCACTCACAAAACGGCGCTGTAGCGGATAGGCCAGAATCATACTGCACTCCTAATATTGCAGACAGGAAGACAGGAGATACTGTTTAAACATTCAACCCCAGAATGGTTACATCTGAATAGCCTATAAAATGAAGCTGTGTACAACTACAGCACTAATATTTCTTTTGTTTTTCGCTGCACTGGTTTTAATGTTATAGCAGTAAACTGGCGCAAACACCGTAACAGTTATGTGTTTTAAAAAAATAAAAAAAAAATCTAAAGATTTTGTGTACACAGCAGTAACAGTTCTGCAAGTTTGTTACGCCTTAATAAAAAAAATATATATATGCATGTAAAAAAAAAAAGATACAACCGCGATCGAGATACCTTCCTGCTGCTTCCTGTGGGATTCTGTTTTTATTTACAACAACAAAATGCCGAAATTTGAAAAATAACAACACATTAAAAAGGTGGTGAATTCTCCGCTACCGGCTCTGAAACAATCAGACGAGAACACACGGCGGCTTGCATGCGGTTGGCTGTCTGGCGGCCCCCCCTCGATGGATATGTATTTTTTTTCTCATTTAAAGGTTTAATTTCACTCCATTGTTGCAGACCCTCGTCCCTCTGTTTGCGTTGAAACTGAAACTCGCCCTCCTCTCTCTCTCTCTCTCTCTCTGTCTGTGCGGCTTCGGAAACCGGAAGCGGCGCTCACAAGCCTTCACTCAGCATTGCTGACGAGATCTTGCAAGAAAAAAACCCTTCCTAGAAAACATATTGAAATCTCTATGGTTCTTATAATGTATGGATAACCGCCCTTGCGTTCATGCACTCTATGGTGGAAGAGATCGTGCGCCACCTGGCGTTTCACTGTATTTTTTACAGAACCTACCCTTAATCTTAAAGCTAATAAAGATTGCAACGAGCAGGGCGGTTTCAATTGAAGGATCGGGGCAAATGTTTCAAGTTGTCCCATGCAAAACATAGACTTGCAATAAATACTAGGCGTTAAGCTGCCCGGGTTGCGAGTTTTTCACATCCCGGGCACGCCCTGTTTGTTATATCTGGTCCAAAGAAGAACCAACGAATCTGCCCTGGTTTAAAGGAAACGGAAACCCAGATATAAGTGTATGCAGTTTATGGTACATACACATACACGAGAATAAGAAAAGTAACTGATTAATATATATATATATATATATATATATATATATATATATATATATATATATATATATATATATATATATATATAGTACTGTGCAAAAGTTTTAGGCAGGTGTGAAAAAATGCTGTAAAGTAAGAATGCTTTCAAAAATAGACATGTTAATAGATTATATTTATCAATTAACTAAATGCAAAGTGAGTGAACAGAAGAAAAATCTAAATCAAATCCATATTTGGTGTGACCACCCTTTGCCTTCAAAACAGCATCAAGCATCAATTCTTCTAGGTACACTTGCACACAGTTTTTGAAGGAACTCGGCAGGTAGGTTGGCCCAAACATCTTGGAGAACTAACCACAGTTCTTCTGTGGATTTAGGCAGCCTCAGTTGCTTCTCTCTCTTCATGTAATCCCAGACAGACTCGATGATGTTGAGATCAGGGCTCTGTGGGGGCCATACCATCACTTCCAGGACTCCTTGTTTTTCTTTACGCTGAAGATAGTTCTTAATGACTTTCGCTGTATGTTTGGGGTCATTGTCATGCTGCAGAATAAATTTGGGGCCAATCAGATGCCTCCCTGATGGTATTGCATGATGGATAAGTATCTGCCTGTACTTCTCAGCATTGAGGAGACCATTAATTCTGACCAAATCCCCAACTCCATTTGCAGAAATGCAGCCCCAAACTTGCAAGGAACCTCCACCATGCTTCACTGTTGCCTGCAGACACTCATTTGTGTACGCTCTCCAGCCCTTCACCGAACAAACTGCCTTCTGCTACAGCCAAATATTTCAAATTTTGACTCATCAGTCCAGAGCACCTGCTGCCATTTTTCTGCACCCTAGTTCCTGTGTTTTCGTGCATAGTTGAGTCGCTTGGCCTTGTTTCCACGTCGGAGGTATGGCTTTTTGCCCGCAAGTCTTCCATGAAGGCCAGACTTCTCACCAGGGTCCCACTGTTTTCTGCCAGTTCAGAGCTGATGGCACTGCTGGACATCTTCCGATTGCGAAGGGAAGTAAGCATGATGTGTCTTTCATCTGCTGCTGTAAGTTTCCTTGGCCGACCACTGCGTCTACGGTCCTCAACGTTGCCCGTTTCTTTGTGCTTCTTCAAAAGAGCTTGGACAGCACATCTGGAAACCCCTGTCTGCCTTGAAATTTCTGCCTGGGAGAGACCTTGCTGATGCAGTATAACTACCTTGTGTCTTGTTGCTGTGTTCAGTCTTGCCATGGTGTATGACTTTTGACAGTAAACTGTCTTCAGCAACCTCACCTTGTTAGCTGAGTTTGGCTGTTCCTCACCCAGTTTTATTCCTCCTACACAGCTGTTTCTGTTTCAGTTAATGATTGTGTTTCAACCTACATATTGAATTGATGATCATTAGCACCTGTTTGGTATAATTGTTTAATCATACACCTGACTATATGCCTACAAAATCCCTGACTTTGTGCAAGTGTACCTAGAAGAATTGATGCTGTTTTGAAGGCAAAGGGTGGTCACACCAAATATGGATTTGATTTAGATTTTTCTTCTGTTCACTCACTTTGCATTTAGTTAATTGATAAATATAATCTATTAACATGTCTATTTTTGAAAGCATTCTTACTTTACAGCATTTTTTCACACCTGCCTAAAACTTTTGCACAGTACTGTATATATTTTTTTTTTAATGATCGGAAAACCGATGTTTACATGCCAGACTCAATGGGGTTCAGAGGAATCGGCTCTTAACCTGTGTGCACCTGAATCTAATCAAACTCCGAGTCTGAGGAGGGACTCGGATCACACGCAGATACACAAACACTTCTATCGCACTGACAACTGATAATGCCACCAACCGCAATAGCATTGTTGATCTTGTCACAGAGGAAAGAGAACAGTTTCAGACGTTTGTTTTCACATCCGTAGTTAAAGATGTGTAAAGACAGAAGTGAAACTCACAGCCACGCTGCAGTGTTTAATGCCTCATGATTTCTTGTTAAAGCAGAGTCATTTCAAGATGATCTGCACCTCCAGATCTTGAATTAAAAGGAAGAAGGGTTTGTCATGTTTCGATTGAAAAGGCTGCTGCACACTTTAAGACTTGTTCCCCCTTGTACAGCTTTCCCATAGTAAAAGCAGAGCAAAGTGTAATAAAGCACAGCCCTGCGCAGCCCTGTCCACACAGCAGGACTGTTTGGATGAAGCATCAGTGAGCAGGAGCACAGCCCTGCGCAGCCCTGTCCAGACAGCAGCACGCAATGTGAAAGCCACACAGCAGGACTGTTTGGATGAAGCATCAGTGAGCAGGAGCACAGCCCTGCGCAGCCCTGTCCAGACAGCAGGACTGTTTGGATGAAGCATCAGTGAGCAGGAGCACAGCCTTGCGCAGCCCTGTCCAGACAGCAGCACGTAATGTGAACGCCACACAGCAGGGCTGTTTGGATGAAGCATCAGTGAGCAGGAGCACAGCCCTGCGCAGCCCTGACCAGACAGCAGCATGCAATATGAAAGCCACACAGCAGGACTGTTTGGATGAAGCATCAGTGAGCAGGAGCACAGCCCTGCACAGCCCTGTCCAGACAGCAGCACGCAATATGAAAGCCACACAGCAGGACTGTTTGGATGAAGCATCAGTGAGCAGGAGCACAGCCCTGTGCAGCCCTGTCCAGGCAGCAGCACGCAAAGTGAAAGCCACACAGCAGGACTGTTTGGATGAAGCATCAGTGAGCAGGAGCACAGCCCTGCGCAGCCCTGTCCAGACAGCAGCACGCAATGTGAAAGCCACACAGCAGGACTGTTTGGATGAAGCATCAGTGAGCAGGAGCACAGCCCTGCGCAGCCCTGTCCAGGCAGCAGCACGCAATGTGAAAGCCACACAGCAGGACTGTTTGGATGAAGCATCAGTGAGCAGGAGCACAGCCCTGTGCAGCCCTGTCCAGGCAGCAGCACGCAATATGAAAGCCACACAGCAGGACTGTTTGGATGAAGCATCAGTGAGCAGGAGCACAGCCCTGCGCAGCCCTGTCCAGACAGCAGCACGCAATGTGAAAGCCACACAGCAGGACTGTTTGGATGAAGCATCAGTGAGCAGGAGCACAGCCCTGTGCAGCCCTGTCCAGGCAGCAGCACGCAATATGAAAGCCACACAGCAGGACTGTTTGGATGAAGCATCAGTGAGCAGGAGCACAGCCTTGCGCAGCCCTGTCCAGACAGCAGCACGTAATGTGAACGCCACACAGCAGGGCTGTTTGGATGAAGCATCAGTGAGCAGGAGCACAGCCCTGCGCAGCCCTGTCCAGGCAGCAGCACGCAATGTGACATGTCCTCTGGAGCCTCAAACACAGTGCTTTATAAAGCCAGCATGCAGCTAGACCGCTCCTGTTACTGAAACATATTGGACACTGCAAAGGGTTAAAAATTGAATTCTTTTTTTTTTTTTTGGTTACCACACATGGCCACTAGATGTTAGTATGCATTTATAAAATCCCATCAGAACCAGGCCTGTCCTTCATACAGTAAATTCCCGCCCCCTGCGGTGTAACCCAATCAGATTAAACCAAAACATGTCAGTGTGACGTCAGGGTGTAATAAAGCTAATAGGACAGCTAACTGGGTCAAGCAGCGCTTTCAGAAGGGCAACTGTGGTTTAATTGATTACATAGATTCAAACGGTTTGGCATTTATTTCACCCAAAAAAGTGCTGAATTCCACCCAGGTGTAAAATACACCCCAGTAGAGCAGACAGCAGTCTGGGAGTAGTATAAATTTACTGGTAGACCGCACTAGGAGGATTGCATATAGTTTGGCTAATTGTGCATATGGATTTGACATCGTTCAGATTTCACAATCCTCTGCAACAGTCATCTTCCACCAGCATTCACTAATTACTCCTGACAGCACATTGACCTATCAGCAGTTGCTGGTAAAGTATGCAAAAGCTGAAAAAATACAGAGAAAATATCTTATAGTAGTGCTCTCCAATCCTTAACGAAAAAAAAAAAAAACTTTTCTGTTGTTTGTTTCTTATCCCCAAACAAAATGGACACAGGGTTTTTGTGTTGGTTTTTCTTAAGTAAGACACCTTTCCTGTTAGCAAATTGTCACTCGCGTATTTCAGCAAGCTCTTATCGAAACGCTCTCACCACAGGCTTGAGCAAGACAAGAGAGGCAATCTGCAGGCGCACTTGGAAATCCATTTGGAACAGGCACAGCACAATGCTACTGGAATACTGAAATGCTGCCATGGCACTGGAACTCATTACCAGCGTGTATGGGAGGGGGGTTCATAGCATTGTGATAGCATTGCTGTGTCAAACTATGCCAGTGTTACCACTGGCTTCCTCCTCTGTGTCTGCCTTAGTGCCAGCAGTGCCCCTCAGCACAGAAGCAGCGTGGTGCTATTGAAGATTTAGTAAGAGGTCTGCAGGTTGCACAAGCGGAGCAGTAACTTCCTGATACTCAGATACACTGCACCATACACTATAAATAAGAGAAATTAAACCGCACAGCTAGTAATGTCATTTTACATCTGATACATAGACATCCAGATGGCTGTTTGACATCAATATCAGGGTCTCATATATATATATATATATATATATATATAGCTATATGTATATAAAAATATATGAAGAACATTTTTCCAGCATTACTGCGCTACTGTGGGATTTAAAATCGTTTGCATATATTTAAAGAGGATATTTAGTAAGTAAAGGATCTTGAGTGAGATGAAGGGGAATTCTTATGACTTTATTTGAAGGCTGGTGACCATTATTTCAGCCGGCAGTGTGTATGTTTATACATATACTGCTCTAGACGTTATCAGCATCAGAAAGCCTATACAAGTGTGCAGCTGACCAATGGAGAATGTTTAACAGGAATTTCTAAATATATCGGGGGTGTCTGAGCGGAGCATGGGGTAAATAATGAGGAAATGAATCAATACCTACTGAGACACACATAGGAGCTGATTTATACTTCTTAGTGAGTCCTGTTATAAAGAGACACAGAGAGAGAGAGAGAGAGAGAGAGAGAGAGAGAGAGAGAGAGAGAGAGAGAGAGAGAGAGAGAGAGAGAGAGGGGAGAGAGTGCCACGCACAGGATCACATACAGACAGAGAGACAGAGGGTAGAGACAGTGCCACGCACAGCATCTACAGAGGTGGGCTAAATCCAGGGAAAAAAGGTAAGTGAATTTGGCATTCATTTATTTTGCTTTATTTAATTTATATATTTGTATTTGTTATTGTCCCATCCAATTTTCACAGAATTATAGGGTGAAAGGGATCCTTACAAATTGATGACATTTATTTTAAATGGCTAAGATGCAGGTTAAAGCTGCAGGTTATTGAGTTGCAAGTCACGAGTCATCCCTAAGCCTTTGATATCAAATTAAAATGTTCTCAGTTATTTTGTTACAATATTACCTGTAGTTTTAGGGTTATTTCTGAGGTGCTGATGAAAGGATTTGTAAAATTGTCATGCGTGTTGTAAAGTGTCTAAATGTTAGTCTTGTTCATGTTATTATTATTATTTATTTATAAGCAGACATGTTGTGATGTGTTTGAAGTATTTGATGGGGTTTGCCTTGCTCAAAGACAGTGCCCATCCTATCCTTTGACGTGTCAGTTGAAATATTTCAAAACAGCCATTATTGTGCAAATCAGTTTAAAGGAAATGCATGATGCAATGTAGACAAGTGGCCACCGGGTGGCATGATTTGCTATGCATCAGGTCCTGTGTGTGTGTGTGTGGCAGGATGTCGGAGGGCTTTGCTTCGGTGTTCTACAGCGAGCCGTCAGTGCTGGGTCTGCTCGCTAACGTCATCAGTGCCTTCTACGTGGCTCTGCAGAACTTCACTGGAGCCGTCACAGGCCAGGCAGCCACGGGAGTCGAGAACACAATCGCAGGTACAGAGGGAGAGAGAGTGGGGGAGGGGGGGAGAGAGAGAGGGGGAGAGAGAGAGAGGGGAGAGAGAGAGAGGGGGAGAGAGAGAGGGGAGAGAGAGAGAGAGAGGGAGAGAGAGAGAGGGAGAGAGAGAGAGGGAGAGAGAGAGAGGGAGAGAGAGAGAGAGGGAGAGAGAGGGAGAGGGAGAGAGAGAGAGGGGGAGAGAGAGAGGGGGGATAGAGAGAGAGAGAGAGACATAGGAGGAAGAGAGAGAGAGAGAGTATGTGTTATTACTTTATAGATGTTTTTGTTTAATGGCATGTTTTATCCTCGTGCTGTATTTTGCCGAAGCTGGCTTTGTTTAACTGTTTTCTGAGACGAGCACATGTTCTGGTGAGCAGACAGTGGTGCTGAAGTATCTGTGACTATAGCGTGATTGGGATCAGTTGTTCTGTTTTGTGTTTCCCAGGTGTGCACCTCATTCTGATCGGAGGCGTGGTGCAGCTGCTGGCTGGCCTCCTCACCTTCAGGAAGTACGACCACCTGGCGGGGACCACGTTCCTGGCCTTCTCGGCACTGTGGGGCAGCTACGGGACCACGCGCATCATCGCAGGGGCCTACGAGCTCCTGAGCCTGGGGGCCAACAGCATTGCGGCGCCCCAGATCAGCAAGGCGGCCGTGGCTGGGCTGGTGGCCTACACCGGCGTGGCCTTCGTGGTGTCTTTCTGCTCGGCCACGGCCAACTACGTGATGCCCTTCGTGTTCGGAGCCATCACCGTGACGCTGGTGTTCGAGGCGGTGGGGCAGTTTGCCACGTGGGCGTTGGTGGTGGCCGGAGTGGCCCAGCTGGTCATTGTCCTGTTCGGTCTCTACGGGGCGGCGGCTCTGCTCCTCAAAGGGATCTACCAGCGCCACGTCCTGCCGGGCTTTGGCAACGCCCTCTTCGACGTGCTGCTGCTGGGCGCCAGGATCAAGCCGTCACAGCGGCGGCAGGCCAGCCGGGGCGAGGATGAGGAAGAGAAGAAGAAGAACAGCAAGTACGCGGAGCCCATGGCGCTGGGGAACATGAGCGACGTGGTCTCTGCAGTGATCCTGGCCTTCTACTGCTTCAGCTACACGCCCTCCTTCCTGGTGGGGGCGCTGTGGGTCAGCCTCAATGCCACGGCCCAGCTCCTGGCCAGCTACTACGCCTACCTGCGGAACGACGTGTTCCATGGCACCAAGTTCGCGCTGCACTACGCCTACTGGCTGGTACAGGCCTGGGAGGCGTTTGTGGTGTCGGTGCTCCTGGGCGGGGAGGGGGAGGGCGTGGGCTGTGCTCGGGCGGGCATGCTGGGGGGCTGGTTCTTCCTGGTGGCTGCCCTGCTGCTGTGCCTGCTGTCCCTGAGCCGCGACAAGACTGAGCTGTTCCAGAACAGCCTGTTCGCCCTGCTCGCCGTCTCCACCCTGCCCCAGATCCCCCGCGGGTCTCGTTCCCTCTTCTTCGGGGTGGTCTGCTCTCTGTACGCTCTGCTCTGCCTCTACGTCTCCTTCATCAGCCTGGTGAACTCCATCGCGGAGAAAGTGCTCCTGCCCCTGGGCGTGAGGCTTGTGAGCGCCCCCAGGCTGCAGGCGGCACTGTTCAGGCTGAAACGCCACTTCTGCCATGCCCAGGACATGCCTCCCCTTGGGGGCCCCTCGGAGCACCGCGCCCAGCTCCCCGACGCCCTCTTCTTCCTGTGCAACGGCCTGGCTGCCCTCTCAGCCCTGCAGCCCTCCCTCCCGGACTCGCAGCGCTCTCAACTAGCTGTGCCCTGGGTGCTGATCCCCGGGACCCTCGTCCAGCTTTACGTGTCGCGGCTGCAGGTGCGAGGGGGGCGCCGCTTCGGCCCCACGCTGCCCTTCTCCTACGCAGCCGTCTGGGCAGTCTGGACCTGGCTGAGGTTTGCAGGTAAAACTTTCCCATGGTCGTCCCATCTGCCTTTATATTTCTAGCAACGTAAAACGTACAAGTCACGTTTGTCTACGTAGTTTTGATATCTCAGTTTTTGATGTATTTCTGGTCATGCAGTATTTAATGTACCTTTGCAGGTGTAAATTCTATTAACCCTTCTGTATAACCTGTGAAATCTGCAAACTACAGCTGTAGTATTCTATGAGTTTTTACAGTACTGTTATTCCAATGCACTGCAGTGTTTTCTGGGTCGTTGACTGTGTGTTAACCCCCCTCACCCCCCCTCGCCAGGCCCCCTGCTCGGGATCAGCAATCCCTCTCTTCACGGGTTCTCCGTTGGCGCAGTGGCCTTCCTCGTCATCAACGCCTTCATCATCATCATGGGTGAGTCACGGTCTCTTCCACTGATCAGTCACTCACAGTCCCTGGTAGTCATGTGATATTCTATACAGCGGGTCTGTGTTAGAATAATGGTAGCAGTACTTCCTGTCCCTGCTGTGTGTGAGAGGTGTGTAACACTAATCTCTGCCCCCCCCGTCTCTCTCAGCTGCCTACTCCAATCTGGTTCTCCTGACCCTGGCTGTTCTGATGGAGGGGCTCATCGTCTGCTTCCTGTTGTTCACTCTGCACACACTGCCGCTTCCTCTCGAAGGTCAGCCCCCAGCTCCTCTTGAAGTCTCTTTTTACTTTTTTTTTTTTTTTTTGGTAAGCACTATGGTCCTGTACCGACACTGGCTTCCTTTTGGCCGTATTGTGAAACTCTTCCCATGGTAACAGTAACAGGACCTCTGAACGGAAGGGGGGGGGGTATTTAAAGTGTAAACTCTCTGTAGAAATCCTGTATTCATGCAATAGGAAACACTGGCAATATTACTACTATAGTATTGACAACCAATTCATATTGTGAGTCTATTGCAGGAATATTGTACCTGATTCATCTGACTGAATTTATGGTGCTGGCATTTAGTGTCCCGGGAAGGCATATTGAATTTGGGATGATCCAGGGAAAACGGGGGACAGCTGGTAACCCTAGGCACAGCAGGATACAGCTTACCAGTGCAGAGCTGATGGGCGGAGTGACGGGGGGGGGGGGATACTAATCGATCTGTAGATTTTATTTTTACTGTTTTATTCTGTGTGAATGATTGAGTGAATCATTTGTTTGCACATTCGCGCATGCGTTCTGTGATTCAGTCAGTCAATCCCTAACCGTCGCCCCCTTCTCTCCACTCAGGTGTGTTCCTGGCCCTGTTCAGTGTGGTCTGTATGTACGGAGCGACCGCCTCCTTCGCGAACTACCTGTTTGAGAGGAAGCTCCTTCCAATGGGACCCCCTCTGATCCAGGTGCTTTACACTGCAATCACTGATCAAAGAGTCCGCTGCTTTCTGACGGAGTGCTAGTCAGCATCCAGAGAGAGAAGGCATCTGCAGAAGAAAGTATCAAATGACAGCAAAGATACTGTTCTGCTCTTTGTCTTGCTTTCAGACTGACAGCAGAGCAACTAAAGAGGTTGTTTTTGTTTTTGTAATGGCATGACGACTAAAATGGTAACCTTGGTTACAGCTAATGATATAGTTTCAAAGTGTGTTTTAATAGAAAGCCAGTAGTGCTGTTTTCAAGTGGCATTGTCTTCTCAGGACCGCTAGCAGGTCTGCTGTTACCCTCTTAAGATAGACAAGGAATTGAACAAACAGTTTCTTCTTGAAATACATTTGAGCGTGACTCACGAGGAAACTGACCATTTGGATGACCACTTCCAACCTGTCAGTAAAATGTCAAGCCTGTTTCGTGCACCTCATCGCAAAAATAAGAACGTTTGCATCTTTTTATTTGTGGGACACAACCAAGGGAGTCTTGACGTATGCTGTAATTGACCGGTCTCTGTGTGTGTGTCTCTCTCTCTCTGTGTTTGTCTGTCTGTCTCTCTGTCTCTCTCTCCCTCCCTCCCTCCCTCTCTCCTTCCCTCCCTCTCTCTCTGTGTTTGTCTGTCTGTCTCTGTCTCTCTCTCCCTCCCTCCCTCTGTGTTCGTCTGTCTCTCTGTCTCTCTCCCTCTGTTTGTCTGTCTGTCTCTCTGTCTCTCTCTCTCTCTCTCTCTCTCCGTGTTTGTCTGTCTGTCTCTCTGTCTCTCTCTCTCCCTCCCTCCCTCTCTGTGTCTGTGTCTCTCTCTCTCTCTCTGTGTTCGTCTGTCTGTCTCTCTGTGTGTCTCTCTCTCTCTCTCTGTGTTTGTCTGTCTGTCTCTCTCTCTCTCTCTCTCTCTCTCTCTCTCTCTCTCTCTCTCTCCCTCCCTCTCTCTCTCTCTCTCTCTCTCTCTCTCTCTCTGTCTGTCTCTGTCTGGGCTGCAGGCTGGGAAGAGTAACAAGGGCGAGCCTGCCCCCCCGGCCTGCCCCACCCCAGGCTCACGGAAGACCAGCGGCCTGCAGAGCATCGCGGGTATCCTGGAGTCCGGGGGTGTGTGCGGGATCCCCTCGGACACGGTCTACACGCTGGCTGCCTCCTGCAAGCACCCCGCTGCCATCGAGCGCATTTACAACATCAAGGTGATTAGAAATCTGACAAAAGAGCCTGCTGGAGAATCAGTCACATGCTGCAGCGGCACGTTTCCTCGGAATCAGAATATCACGCCAGCTGCTCCTCTGGGGTTCCAATAGACCCGCCACCATTGTTTGCTACCGTTTTGGAATTTAGTGGGGCCCATCGTAGTTGAGAGTGGTGTTGATTGGCTATGTTCTCTCGTAGGACCGCCCCCTGGAGAAGCCCATCTGCCTGACGATTGGTAATCTGAAGCAGCTGGAGGCGGTGGCCCCGCCCTTCAGCCCGCTGCTCTGGGAGTTCATGAGGAACGTCTACCCCGGTGGGATTGGCTGCATCGTCAGGAAGGGGGAGTGGCTCAAGAAGCTGGGTGAGCGTCTCCACAGTGTTTCAACCGCAGCGCGGCTCCAACAGCGCAGCAGTTACAGTGCTCCTTTGTGAGCTCCACAACACTCTTCAACCTCCCACTGAAAGCTGGAATTGCTCAAACTGTTATGCAACGGTTACGAAGCCTCTGATGATGCAGTATCCTGTAAAACAACAGCAGTACAGTATTAGCTAGTCTAAAACATGTCCCTTCTGTAGTAGCTTCTAATATATACTGTTTAAAATACTCTTTTGGTAGTCTTGGGACACCCTGGCTTTCTGCATAGGGCTCTCCACCTGTCCTTAAAATACACCCCCTTTATCTGCCTGAATATATATATATTTTTTTTTAATGTTCAGAATGTGCATTTCTGCATTGTTCGAGAGAGGCATGGCTTCAAGTGTAGAAGTATGCCTTTCTTTCCGCGCTGGTGTTCTGAGACCCAGTGTTGGAGCTGTTCTGGTGGTTCTCAGACCTGGCACAAACCCCTCATTTCAACCCCCTCCCCCCTCCCCTGTCCAGGTGTTGGCCTGGCCTACGACTACGTGGGAACCAAGGACAGCATCATGATCCGCATCTCTGACCTCACGGTGACCACCCATCTGCTGGACATGACCGGCCCCCTGGCCATCACCTCGGCCAATCCCAGCGGGCAGCCGGACAGCACCCACCACGACATGGTCGTCACGTAAGTGCAGGGAGCCGCCCCTCTCCTTGACCTCTCAGCTAACAATGTTCAGCCACAACTTTGAAAACAACTTCAGTGGTTGGTGGGATTTCTCTCGACTGACACATTAATATTGCAGCTCCTCCAGGGCCAGACATGTTTCAACACCGCAGATCTGTACACAGGTCTCTAGGACGGATAACTCCACCCAGTACTGCAGTGCTCTACAGTTTGTGCGTGCCAAAACACATTGTGAAACCTGAAGCGTCAAACCTGCCGGTATTCAGGCTTTGACGCAGTAAACGAGAGCCGTGCTGTATCTATCAGGGGCTGTTCTTTACTTGCATCCCAGTTCAGTATCGTCTCAGCTGATTCCATGGAATCAGGCCCCATGCCTTCCCTCTGCTCCCTGTACTGACCCGCTCTGCTCTGTATGTCTGTTCCAGGAGGCTGGGAGACAAGCTGGATGGGGTGCTGTGTGACGGAGACTCCACGGAACTCGTGTCCTCCACCGTCGTCATCTGCACCAAGATTGATGAAGGTACGGACTCTTCCTTTTACACAGAGCTCGTTCTCCATGGGCACCTCGTGCACCGACCATGGCAGCCTGTCTGCAAGGTGAACACCACGACTGTCTAAATGATATTCTACAAATACAATTCAGCAGGCTGTCTATTAAAAAGAAAACGAATTCACGAACACCAGTGTAATCAATGCTATTCCTTGCACTATAGTTCCACAGCAAAACAGCAACGTATCAGCGTTTGTGATTTAATGCTTAATTGGCCAGGTTTCTGGAGAGCTCCTGTAAAGTCAAGTCCACTGACTGGCATCATCTTTACCTGTCATTTCTGCCCCTCTAGGAAAGCTGTCCTTCCTGAGAGAGGGTGCTGTTCCTGCCGCCAAGGTACTGCAGATATTCGAGAGGGTCAAGAGCAAGATGGGCTTCAGTGAAGCAGCGTAACGATCCGGGGGCTTAAACAGGACAGCGCTGCAACATGGGAGCTGTGTACCACTGGGGCCGCTGCCATCCCTTCCCTTTCAAGCACTTGCAATGAGGCAATACATCTCAGTGCAAGGGGGCTCAGAGTCCAGAGACCCCAAGCACTACTGAGCACAATGCATTCAGACCTGCTTTTACTAGTTACTGCTGCTAGTAATTACCCCTACTACCTGTCAAGCTCTAGTGTTAGTATCATTTTGTAACACACTTGTAGTTAAATAGGGACTACACTGTATCACAACTGCACAGCTACAGTGACTTGTAATGACTATTTATAGTGCCTCTGCAGAGTAACTAATGGCACTAAAACTAGCCACATTAATGTTCTGTACATCCAGTCCATAGCTGCATTTAAGGACCATATGTATATATATATGTTATAATAGTACAATGAATCAATAATACCCGACACACGAGGCGCTACCAGAGGTTCTGCACAGGTTTCTTGGCAGTAATTGCGTGGGTTTATTGACTGATCTGTAATCTCTGCTATTTCTTGATGTGAAGGGTTACATTGCTATTCCAAGTCAATAAAATCATTTCTTCTCTAGATTTATTTGTGCTGCATATTGAAGTTTTGTGCTGCCGTGCTGGGGGAAGGCTGGGATGCTGGTTCTAGCTGCTGGTGTTGACCGGGTCTCAGGCTGCCCTGTTCTTTAAAGACAACCCGTTTCTTTACTCAGGCTGGAATGGGCAGGAGCTGTGCAGCATTAAAGTATAGTTACTGGGTACTTCAAACATGTGACCTGGAACATGATCAGAAATGGTTTTCCTTTCATTTGTAGAACGATCTTTGTAATCCTTGTGCTTTGTTTCTCAGCCCCAGTGCTGGGGAAGCTCTTTGTTAGAGATCCTCTCTAGATGTCGGCCGGCTGGTCGGTCTTGCCACTGCAGCTCAGCTCAGCTCAAGACTTCGTAGCACTTTGTGAAGCCTGGTCATGTAAGCTCCCAGTCCCTAAGCCAGGCTGGGCCTGGCTAGTATAGGGATCATGGAGTGACATTAAGAGAATACTTTAACAGACAAAAAAAACCTCCAAACACAACTATATTTTAGTGCTTTATTAAAAGGTCAAAAAATAACAGAAGTAATATATATATATATATATTTATATATATATATATATATATATTTATATATATATATATATATATATTTATATTTGTATATACTGAAAAGATTAGCATAAAGCACGATTCTAAAGCACATACAAGCATTACAGCTAATATAGCAGAGAGAGAGAGAGAGAGAGAGAAAATAAAAAACTCAAAAGCATTTATCTATCCAGTCAGTTGTAGGTGAAGGGGAGGGGACTCCTGGTGTTATGGCTTTGAGAAGACTACCTACAGCATCCAGGGGGCATTGCAAAGCATCTCTCAGATCCGCAGTACTGAGTTCTATACAGTATACTCTCAGATCCGCAGTACTGAGTTCTATACAGTATACTCTCAGATCCGCAGTACTGAGTTCTATAGAGCATACTCTCTGATCCGCAGTACTGAGTTATTTGGACTCTATAGAATTTGCTGGCTGTCAGATGCCACTCCAGTACTGAGTTCTGAATACACAGTACTGAGAACGATGAAACTGACTATTGGGTTTTCCGCTGCAGTGGAAGTGCAGTTTCAATCCAGTGCAGTTCAGATTCACCCCACACCCTCCCAATATTAGGTGATCGCCCCCCAGGTTCTCCATTTTGTAAATAATACACTTTTTAATTTGTGAAATAACAAGGGTCTGGGGTCCCCCCCCAAATCTGTCAAGAGTTCCCCCCTCCGCCACCTCTTCTGCTAGGATACAAGCGCCATGGCAACAAAATTATTGGCTCCCAACACTACCGAACAGCATTAAATGTACAATATCGCATAAACAGAGTCTTTCCCTGTGAGCGTGTGGTTGTGAGTGTGTGTGTGAGTGTGTTTGTGTGTGCGTGCATGAGTGTGTGAGGTTGTGTGTGTTTGTTTGTGTGTGCGTGTGTGTGGTTGTGTGTGGGTGTGTGTGTGTGTGTGTGTGTGTGTGTGTGTGTGTGTGTGTGTGTGTGTGTGTGTGTGTGTGTGTGTGTGTGTGTGTGTGTGTGTGGTTGTGTGTGTGTGTGTGTGTGTTAGACCTGGTGAGTTAACTTTTATTTTTTCTGATTTGCATGAAGAAAAAAGTTTTTGCAACTCCTTACTACTATTTTTATTTTTTTTCATTAATTGAAAAAATAAAAAGATTTGGAAAAAAACAAAACAAAAAAAAAACTAAATACAAAACCCTAGAATGAGTTCCTTGTCTGACTGATTCGCTGTACATATTCCAACACTGTGCTTAATGTAGATCATTAGCAACATTTTTACATGTTTCACTTTCAAACTAAACAGCTCCGTGGGCGTCTGGTGAGATGAATTCACAGAGCCCAGCTTCCCATAACAGATCTGGATCGGAATTGAATGAACTGTGGTCCTTTCACACCACGGTACTGGGACTGTGCTGCGGGGCGACACTCTGCACCCACCAGCAAACAAACAACAGCCCCGTTTCACTGGCCCTGCGCTCGGTGGCAACATCTTTGGTATGAATTCATGAAGCAGGGCCGGCGATCAGCCGTTCGCTCGCGGTACACGCTATGAAAACCCTGCTAATGATCTCAGTTCCAGGTCTGCCAGTTTTCCGATATTCCCATATTCATAAACATCCAGAATGGAGATTATTAAGACTGACAGTAGTATGCTACATTGTAACAATGGGAAGCAGAAGGCAAAGATGAAATCTGGACCTGCCTGTCATACTGTATGCTAGAGCAAAACTACAAAGCTTTTTTACAACAGCGAAGCAACGTCATGCTTTCAGCTACGTTTTATAGCGAAAAACCCCTCCAAGCCGTAGTAACGCCTAGTTCTTTTACAAACGCACCCCTGCATTAATAACAATACAGACCTGGGTTTTTTTTATATTCAAAATATGCTCTGAATATTTCTTTCATTGAACTATGTACATAAGTGCAAATAGGGTGAATATCACACATTCGTACACTGAACTGCAGCAGATGCAAGCTTCAACACTGTGAACCCTGGTGGAGCACTGGGGGAAGGGACTGACTGCAATGCATCTGGACTGCCACTTGTAAGAGCACTTCATGGACAGGAAGGTTTTAAAGAGGGTATGAAGCATCACAGTTATATTAACTAGACTACATCTGCATTGACCTCGAGCACATCGTTTCCTGTTTCGCTCATCCCATCCTGGCGATGTTTTAAAACTTACAAGTGTAACCACTGACCTGTCCCCATGCAGCACAGTAAGAAAAAAATGGGGGGATTTCTTTAGAGCCCCGGGGGGGGGGGGGCAGGTTAGGTTAACCCTTTCATGCATAAAATATTGAAAATAGCTGGGAAAAAAAAGTCGTTTTGGACACAATATATTTTTCATTGAAAATGTTATCAATTTTTTTTTTGTTGCTGCTTTATATGGGACAAGCATGGCCTCCTCATATCTCTGTGGTTACCATGCGCTTGGGTCTGCCACATCCCCCCGTGTAAAGACTAGAAGAGAGTTTCCTTATCCGTCCCCATGTGAGGTCGCGAGGCGTGATAGGGTTAGAGCTTGACCAGATGCACGTTTGATTGTTGCCACAGGGGGGATTTCAACTTGTAAGATTTAAAATGCCCTTCCTTCCAGTCAACACGGTGACCACTGCTGTGCCATGGGTCCTCACAGCAGGAGAGGTGGCTGTGTGTTTTGCACGTTAGAATTGTTACAATCCCAGGGTGCCCTCTGCTATTACAGACAGTGAAAAGTCCCATTCCCCACCACCACAGATTCTGGTGGCTCTAAAACTCAGATGCAAATTCCATAGGCTTTGAAACTCCTGATCTAAAAAAAAAAAAAAATGAAAAAAAAAAAAAAATCTACACACCTGGTCTCCAGGGCCTTTGGATTACTTTTTTTTTCCCTTTACAAAATATTCAATATAACAACAAAATCGGTTTCTATGACAGTGTCTAACTGTACCATTTTTTAATAAGTTAATGCTGTTGTACATTATAAATTTACATGTGAAAAATGATTTACTTTCATTTCACAATTAAGGTATACAAAGGTAGCCACGTTGTAGTTTTGTTGCCATAGCAACAACAACTTAATATCATAGTCAACAATGAATCTATCATTGTAAAGAGTTACATACAAATGGATTATTTATTTACTGTTATTTTTCTTTAGTTCTTAAACTGTAAACTACGCAAACTATTTATGAAATCGAGTTAATATTCCATTATCATGCTTCAGTATGTTTGATGTATGGAAAGTAAAATGCTAAATGTCTTATGTTCTTTTTTTTTTTTGTTAGAAAAAAATACAAGTGTTAAAATTCCTAAAATACCACTGAGCACGCCTTCCAAAACATAAGTCACTACTTAACTGCGATAAAAGTTTATAAAATAATAATGAAAAAAGCTATTTTAAAAACTTAAAAAAGGCAATAATATGTAAGAAAATGGGAGATGCAAGCATGTGGATGAGTAGCTACTGTATACGTGTGCTATTACTGTATTTACACTTGGATTATGCTAGCTCGCTAAATCCTCTTAAAGAGACGGTACAGTCTTTAAAAGCTGTACTTAAAAGGTCTAAGGCCCCCTATCCAAGAGGCACATGGTTATAATCAAGTCATTTTCCTACAAAATCCACTCAGCAGGATTCAAAAGGCATGATTCTTTTGTGAAGGTATTATAACCCACTAGAATACAAAAAAAAAGAGACAAAAACGAAAACCGGGTTTTCAATGTAAAGTCTCACATACTCTGTATGTTTCTATTTCCCCTTCAGACTGTGCATCGAAGTCTGGTTTTCAATGTTTCACAGCAGAACCCTCCCCTTTCTCTCGTAGCTAATTAAATACGGTCCTGTTAAGAAGCAGCAGTTCCTGTTAACGTTCGGGCACTAAAAAGGCAAATCGCTGTTTCGGGGCTCTATGTCCTTTCTTGATGTGAAAATTCCACTCACACAGTCACAATTTCGTGTATTTCTTTTTTTAACAGAGCTCTCAGCAGCCTGAAGGTTAAACAGATCCTCCTCTTGATTGTGCCAAGCAGTTCAGGAGACGCAGAGACACAGTCCCGTCACGCATTGAAGCTCTGTCTCCTCACTCGAGACGCTGCAGCACTCCCACCTCCTTCAGCAACCCGGGACGTTGAAAAGGGGGGGGGGGGGAGCGCTGGACCAGACGTCTAGAGGCCCTTGTAAACGAGGTCCCCAGGCTGACTGAAACAGTGTGATTCAGACAAAGCAACCTGCTGCTTGACTGAGTGAGGCTGCCAGCTGTCTACCTTTAGTGAAGAGCTCTGGTTACACGCGGCACTGCACACACAGAGCTCCCTCGCTAATTACTGACCTGCCCTTAGCAAGCATTTCAGAAAAAAATGATGTTCGGTTGTTTGTTTGTTTTTTTTTGTTTTTTTTAACAATTTCTTAAAAAATGTTTTACTCCAGGTAAAAATCCCCCCCCGGTCCACATCCTCGCTTTAAAGACCCATGAAACCTACACAGTTCAGCTGGGTCTTGTATACAGTTTGTAGAAGGCTGAGAAAAATAATAAAAATAATAATAATAATAATAATAATAATAGCAATAACAATAATAATAATTATAATAATAATAAAAGAGAAAATAACTTTGGATAATAAATTAAAAATCAAAATTGACACTGTGAACACTTCCGTGGAATGCATGAAAAAAAAAAAAGTATGCTTAAAAACACTCTTAGAAAAATAACAGGACTGTTCAGGACAATCTTTTTTCCTCTGAATATTTCCATGTCAATAAAACTATTCATAGTTATATATATATTTCTTTCTTCCTTGTGTATGTGCAGGACCTGCAGCCTGTTCCAGCTGCTCTCTGGATCCAGGGCTGGGGAGGGGCAGGCTGGGAGACGCCAGGCTGGGCAGGGAGTGCTGTTCTGGGCAGCCCGGAAACAGAGCATGGGTAGCATAGGTGCCATTGGAGCAAACAACTGGAGGGGGGGGGGATTTAAATACTCTAAACAGTTGTGCATATTATAGGGCATGCAGCAATGGGCATGAATTGTGTAGAGGTATATGCAAAAGCATATTTAATTTCCAGTTACTTTAATTTCTATCTTGTTTAACATTGAATGAATACGAGCTCCACGAGTCACGTCTTTCTCTCTAATGGCCAGGAGTCCTGTGAGCGTGCACACTGCTGCACACTCTTCCAAGAAGTCCTGTGAGCGTGCACACTCTTCCAAGAAGTCCTGTGAGAGTGCACACTGCTGCGCACTCTTCCAAGAAGTCCTGTGAGCGTGCACACTGCTGCGCACTCTTCCAAGAAGTCCTGTGAGCGTGCACACTGCTGCACACTCTTCCAAGAAGTCCTGTGAGAGTGCACACTACTGCCCACTCTTCCAAGAAGTCCTGTGAGTGTGCACACTACTGCACACTCTTCCACACCCCAGCGTGGCTCACTCTCCAGCCCGCCCCAAGCCCTGTCTCTCACAGCACAGCGGGGGAAAAGGTCCGTTCTGTTTAGAGTCACTGTTCCAATTCAGGGACTTTGTTTCTAAAAGTAAAAATAAAAGATCACTACCGTGATTTAAGATCAAATTTAAAGTCTTGAAGACTAACTTACTGAAAACTACAAAGACACAAAAGTACCAAGTCAATGTCATTGCACAACGAATTCAAATAGTGCTGCCTGCACATGGCGCTCCGTTCACCCAAACTCATTATATATCTATATATATATATATATATATATAAAAATGTTTTCCATTCCTTTCTTTCTTTTTTTTTTTTTTTTAGTGCTTCAAGCTTTTCGACGCTCCAACCACCCCTCCCAACCCACCCCAGGGTCTGAAAACCTACCAATCCACCCTGAATATCCCACTTGAAAAGAAATCTACATCAGCCACTGGGTTCGTAAGTGAAAGAAGGGTGCAGCTATGCTAAGCTTTGTGTGCTGCACCATGCTGGGCTCCGCCAACAGATGAAGGTTTGTGAGACTGGCTCTCGAAGGCCTCAGAGCCTCAATACACTCAATGGCTGGTGGTCAACCCCTCCCCTTCTGATTATTACCCAGCACCTGTCGCTACGTCAAGTCACTCACACCCTGCTCACTCCCCATGGGTCAGGTCAGGTCAGTGCAGCGGCCAGCCTATAGATGAGATCATCCAACATGTCAAACACATGGAATGCAGGATCCCAGCCTCCTCTCTCATCTACCAACCTTTAAAAGGACAAGCTTTTCACCCACCGCCAAACCAAATCCACAGCCACCACACAACCCCTCCAAAAAACAACAATGAAAAACAATTCAGCAACTGAACAGTGCAGCAAAGCCCCTTTCCATTTGCACAAAACCCTTCGAGGCGACGTGGCAGTGCCAGGAGAGACTGAGAGAGAGAGAGAGGACTGACAGAAGGGTCCTCTCCAGCAAAGCTCGGGTGAAATAGTGCTTTTAAACTTCAGCTTTATCAGGCACTAACACAGGCTGAGGCTACAGCCATGGCCAAAAAATTAGCATCACCTAGAATTTTAGGATTGAGACTATTTAGATATTTTATTTAACATCATGTAAATCAAAACTACAAAACGATGTCGCAAAAGTCTACCGGAAGCCATGATAGTAGTACAGTATTTCACGTTAGAAAGCGGTATGTAATTCAATATGCCAATGTAACATTATTCAGCAGGTTTCATTCATGAAGCAAAACTAGTTCATTCTATAGAGGGTGATGCAAACCCTTTGCCCATCACTGTAGTATTCACGTGATCGGATTCCCACGGCTGTCCGGATTTCAATAATATTTTTGTTTCCGATGCATAAAACAAAAGGACAACTTGTGTCCATCCCGGAATCAAAGCGTACCGAGCCAACGGAGGACCAGGGAATGTGATCACGTACCCAACCTTCAAAATATACAGACATACCGTTAAAAGTGGCTGCACCCAAACCCACGGGGGTACGCGGCTGCGTTTGAACTCTGCAGGTGAGCGACACGAGCCTCATTCCCGCGCTGCGGCAGGATTGGGCAGCGCTGAGATGCGACGCTGTCTCGTTTTCAGGGGAGTCCTGAGGACTTGCTTATGGACTAGCCAGGGGCGTAGAAATGTGGGCAGGTCAGTATTTTGGACCTGGACTGGAATTAGACCAGTAATCCCAGGTTAGTACGCCATCGGCTGGTTTCACAGACCACAACTGAACGGAGTGGCGGAAAAAAATGACATTTTTCAAATTTATTAAAGACGTCGTCGTCATCATTATTGAAAAACATGATAATCCCCCTTTATTTATAATATAATTGATAGCGTCCAGGGCAGACATTTAAAGTAATATCCGGAGCGAGGCATGAACTGGCTCAGCCGTGCCGTTTTAAAAGTTTCACCGTCCTTGAGCTCTAGAACCAAACAACGTGTGCAGTGAAGGTGCAGCCACATCTCCAAGTGCTGACTGATTATCATTATTAAAACCATGTGGTTCGGGTACACTCATCAAAGACTTACATTATTAGCAATAGTATTATCCCCACTCCCACCCCCTTTCCCCAAACAAACAAATATACTTTGATGTAAACAGAACATAGTGATAACACTTTCTGCGTCGTCTTTTTTTTATGAAAAATAAAAACAGACACAGGACAATAAAAAATATCCATTTGGAATATTCTGTAAAAGCGACAGTCTTACGTTATTTTTTTTTTTTCTTCCTTTCTTTTTCAAGTGGAGTTTTAAAAAGCCTGCTCTTTGTTTTCTGTGCGCTGCGCAGGGCAGCACAGCACCTCACCCTGCCTCTCTGTGCGCTCAGCATCTTTCACATTCACATCCGTCTGGTTTTGGAAACGTGTCTCTTTAACATCTGAATTACTCGGACATTCTTCTTCTTATTATTATTATCATCATCATTATTATTCTTTTTTTTGGTTAACGTGTGAGCTGGATTAGGCTTACTGTGGACTTTGCCGTGGGGGCACGAGGGTTAACTGAGTGACCGGGTTTCCATGGAAACACACCAGAGATCCACTTTGCTGCTGCAGAACCTCGGAGCGCCCGGCCTGAGGAAAGAACAGAACAGGAAGAGATGAAGCAAAAACAGAGAACCCGGTTTGTCTAAGGAGGTGCATGCGAGGCATGTGGGGGCTGTGCTTGTGTGGTTTCAAACGAAGGGAACCATGGAATTAAACTATTCTCTTACCAGGTTTCAAATCTTAACAAGGTTTACCATGTATTAGTTCCAAATACCCACATTACATTCCACACTGAAAATCACTGTTTAGATACAATAACATGCCACTGGCATTAACAGAGATAAGGCAATTGATGAAGTTACCTTCCCCTGGGAGTGAGCCTCAGGCACGGTGCCGCCGGTCCCAATGACCTGGAGGTATTGGGAGCTTATCTCTCTGTGTATGCCTCTATGCCTGCTATATATATATATATATATATATATATATATATATATATATATATATATATATATATATATATACACTCTATTGGCTCAGAGCCTGCGTGACTATAGCTTGTATTCAGCTGTCACTCCACTCGGGTGCAACCAACCCCTAACTACTCGATTTTCCGCGGTGGCTGTGGCTCATTGTCTAACCTGGTTTTCCTTGCTCATACATTCCTGCACTTATCACTCAGCACTCTAAGACGAATGCCAAGCGGGTCATTGCCTTAGCAGCTCTACCTGTGCCAAGGTCACCTGATCATCTCCATTCCCTTACATGCTGGGTAAGAAGACTGCTAGGAGAATGGGAAATGCCTGGTCAGCAATGCAGCCCACTGGAATGAACACTGTCTAATTATTTTCCAGTCTTGTAAAGTGAAATTCAGGACACTTCTCTACATGCACTGCCCTCCCTTTATACAGCGTGACCCATCGTAGGCTGCATGGCTGTGGCTCCCATTTACCCCACCATGCCATTACACTGACACATTTTGGTCTGAACAAGGAACACAAACAGCACAGCCTCTTACCTCCTGCAGCATTATTAAAGGGGAGGAACTAAACTAAATACAATCCTGCCACCAAAGAGGAAGCCTCATAGGCAGCACGTGAATGAAACGTAATGCTTTACCAGAGTGATTTAAAGGCAACGTACTGTTCGGCTGGCCACGGCTACATCTGAGATACAAACATGTTGCTGTTCAGTTCATCGACAGATAGTGTGGGGATCTGAAATTGAAGAAAGACTGTTTTAAAATGGCTTTCTAAAAAAAAATGTAAAAAAAATAAATCAAATACAAAAATAAATGGTAAAGTTACTTGTCTACCGATATTTCAGGCACCAGAATAAAACAGACAGAGTACGTGTTTTAAAAGAGTCGTCACAAAAAGTTTCTTGTAATTTTTTATTTTACTGTTTTTTCCGTTTCATTTTTTTTATCCCCCTTTTACCCCCAAGGAGAACAAGCAGATAAAAAAAAACAAGCAATTGCATCTTGAAGATGTAGTGACGGCAATCTGAAGTCAGTTTTTAAGGAACCTCCCATCCTCCATCCCTACCCTCTCAAACACACTGTGTGCGTCTCTCATTGGACAAGCCAGCTGCTACAGTGAGAGCAGAGTGCAACAGCGACAGCGGGCCAGGCTGCAAAGGAACCGCAGCCGGTTTTTTCTGCTGCAGTCCTTGTTTGTTGCAGCTATTGCAACCTTTTGTAAATATTTGTAACTGAGACTCTTCATCCCTGCATCCCTACAGTGAGAATGTAACTCTCAGTCAATCTGTTGAGCAGCTGGGAGTCTAAAGCAGCACTAAAAAAAATGACACAGAATAGGGAACGTTCCAGTAATTTAACTTACTCTGCGTTCTTTATATTCTGTATTTGTTCCTGTAAATCACTGGTTATTAAAAATAAAGTTGTTTGGGAATAGGTTAGAACAGTTGCACCAAACTTTTCTTTGGTCCATCATAAAGTTTCTTGTCTACGGCAGAGCGGGAGGGTTCCAGAGTCAGTCACTTCATCTTGGGATGTGTTTTTGTTTCTACAACAATAGCAGCATATTTAAAAACCAGAACGAAGCGCAAGTAATCAGAGTAGAGCTGTCTAGAGCTGGCAGTCTACAGTAAAGCCATTTGAAGGGGCAAACCTGACTGGCAGCCGCAGACTCAGCGAAAGGGACACTCGTGACAGACGCTGCTGCTGAAGTAACAGTGGAGGGCGTAGCACTGTGCATCATGGGAACTTTCAGAAGGGAGCCATGTGAGCGAGAGGCAGGAAGGAGGAGCGGTATGGTAACCATGGCAACATGTGGGGGGGGAGGCGAGGCAGATCACAGCGACAGGTCATGTGACATCACCATGATGATTTAACCACCAGGACGCGGGCATGCATTGACAGAAAGGAACAAAAAAAAAAAAAAAGACAGCATGGGAAAAGAAAAGAAACAAAAAGAGAAAAAAAGGGGAAAGCTGATTACAATCTGAATAAAAGAGAACTGAAAACACGCAGTACATTAATAGCACAGAATAATGTATTTCTAAACAAACACCACCATGTGCATGCCTTAATACAAACCACTCATCCTGATTCACACACCGCACACCTCACACACACCTTTCCAGAGTCTGTACAACACAGCAAGATGCCAGCCACACTGCACTCCTCACACACACCTTTCCAGAGTCCTTACAACACAGCAAGCTGCCAGCCACACCGCACACCTCACACACACCTTTCCAGAGTCCTTACAACACAGCAAGCTGCCAGCCACACTGCACACCTCACACACACCTTTCCAGAGTCCTTACAACACAGCAAGCTGCCAGCCACACTGCACACCTCACACACACCTTTCCAGAGTCCTTACAACACAGCAAGCTGCCAGCCACACTGCACACCTCACACACACCTTTCCAGAGTCCTTACAACACAGCAAGCTGCCAGCCACACTGCACACCTCACACACACCTTTCCAGAGTCTGTACAACACAGCAAGCTGCCAGCCACACTGCACACCTCACACACACCTTTCCAGAGTCCTTACAACACAGCAAGCTGCCAGCCACACTGCACACCTCACACACACCTTTCCAGAGTCCTGTACAACACAGCAAGCTGCCAGCCACACTGCACACCTCACACACACCTTTCCAGAGTCTGTACAACACAGCAAGATGCCAGCCACACTGCACTCCTCACACACACCTTTCCAGAGTCCTTACAACACAGCAAGCGGCCAGCCACACCGCACACCTCACACACACCTTTCCAGAGTCTGTACAACACAGCAAGCTGCCAGCCACACTGCACACCTCACACACACCTTTCCAGAGTCCTTACAACACAGCAAGCTGCCAGCCACACTGCACACCTCACACACACCTTTCCAGAGTCTGTACAACACAGCAAGCGGCCAGCCACACCGCACACCTCACACACACCTTTCCAGAGTCCTTACAACACAGCAAGCTGCCAGCCACACCGCACACCTCACACACACCTTTCCAGAGTCCGTACAACACAGCAAGCTGCCAGACACACTGCACACCTCACACACACCTTTCCAGAGTCTGTACAACACAGCAAGCTGCCAGCCACACTGCACACCTCACACACACCTTTCCAGAGTCCTTACAACACAGCAAGCTGCCAGCCACACTGCACACCTCACACACACCTTTCCAGAGTCTGTACAACACAGCAAGCTGCCAGCCACACTGCACTCCTCACACACACCTTTCCAGAGTCCTTACAACACAGCAAGCTGCCAGCCACACTGCACACCTCACACACACCTTTCCAGAGTCCTTACAACACAGCAAGCTGCCAGCCACACTGCACACCTCACACACACCTTTCCAGAGTCCGTACAACACAGCAAGCTGCCAGCCACACTGCACACCTCACACACACCTTTCCAGAGTCCGTACAACACAGCAAGCTGCCAGACACACCGCACACCTCACATACACCTTTCCAGAGTCCTTACAACACAGCAAGGTGCCAGCCACACTGCACACCTCACACACACACCTTTCCTTTCTTTGTATATCAAGCGTATCATCTTGGGAATGCATTGTTTCCAAACATTAACACAGCCTCTTCACAACACCTTTTTACATCACTCATCAAGATCTATGTTCAATCTGACCAGGGCTGTGAATCCTGTAAACACTGACTATGACCAGGATGGTGCACATTGGATTTGTTTGATTTGTTGCATGCTTTTATTTTGTATTACTGTTTTTCTGATTGTTATAAAATGTGTTTCTGTCCTGTTTGAATGATTTGCCCCTTTTTGCAGTTGATTTTATGATGTTTTTTCTTGCCAGGACCCCCTTAGAAACACAGTTAACCGACACATTCAAATGAAATCAATCACGCAACACAATCCTAAACAAAACAAACAAAATCCTGATAAATGTCTGCCTGTCTAATTGGCGCTCCAATTAAAGTATTGGACTTGTTCCTCTTTACAAATAAATAAACAAATCATCTAGATTTAGCAATGGCTTTTGCATGGGGGAGGGGTGGGGGGGTAAATGAAGATCACAGTTTTCAGAAGCACAGGAGGAAGTGATCTCCTGTTTGAAGTTTAGGGGTGGGGTGGGGTGTAACATGGGAGGAAAACACACACAGAGATGTCCCTCACCAGTTAATCCAGGCATTGACAGGTAGCGGCTGTGGGGGAGCCTGCAGCTGCTCCAGTCCCGCCTCTCCCAGCTGCAGTCATTGCCAGGCATTGGGGATTTGAGGAGTCCTACGATGAGGGGGGAAGGGGAGTAGTCAGAGAAAAAGCTCGCAGTCCACTCCAGCCTATAGGCAGGTTTCCTGGCACTAGTGCAGCCTTCCCCAGGGCAGGGCACTGCAGTGCACGTTGCTGTTCTAACCAGTGCAGCCTTATCTGTGCGCAAAACAATGACTGAGATCCGCTTCTTGTGATTTCAGATCTCAAATGCATGTTTAATGACCTGGTTAGAACAAAACAACAGGACTGGAACAGCCCCTCTCTGTAGCCGCTTTAGGGAAGGCTGTTCAGAAGGAAAGTGCCCAGGAGACATTCAAGTGATGACTGGATGCACACAAGAAACCCATTCGACCACACACACACACGCACGCACGCACGCACGCACCTGGACTCAAACACACACACACACATGCACCTGGACTCAAACACACACACACACACGCACCTGGACTCAAACACACACACACACACACACACACACACACACACACACACACACACACACACACACACACACACGCACCTGGACTCACACACACACACACACACACGCACGCACGCACCTGGACTCAAACACACACACATGCCCACACACACACCTGGACTCAAACACACACACACACACGCACGCACACAACTGGACTCAAACACACACACACACACACACACACGCACGCACCTGGACTCAAACACACACACACACACACGCAACTGGACTCAAACACACACACACGCACACACACACACGCACCTGGACTCAGACTCAAACACACACACACACACACGCACACACACGCACGCACCTGGACTCAAACACACACACGCACACGCACACATGCACGCACACAACTGGACTCAAACACACACACACACGCACGCATGCACGCACACAACTGGACTCAAACACACACACAGAATACTAAGTGCACTGTGTTAGTATTAAGAACTGACCAGGGCTGTATCTGGGGGATCCTGACAACACACAAGTAGGCGAAGTAACAAATTCTTGATTTTTTTTTTAAATAACTAAAAAGCAAAACAGACCGATTGGTTTTCTATTTTTCACAGACCCCGATTAGCACTGATCTCTGACTAGGTGTCTAAAGGGAACGTTTACTAGTCCGAGGACAGCGCTAATCAGGGCCTGCGAGACCGGCCGTGAGTGATTTCATTCAACATCTCCCATTTCTTTTCTTTGTGTTCTACTTTTCCAAGCAAACGGATGTATTGTTTATCCAGCAAATGAGACGTGCCTGTGCTCTTCAGAGCGTACTCCTGTGCTCGTGAGAGGTGAAAGGGCTGTTTAGAAGAGGAAGGGTCAGGATCACACAGCAGTTTATACCCAGAACCCTGTCAACTGCCAGCCATCAGAGCAGAGCAGCTCTCTATTTAAGAGACAGCCTCTCTTTGCATCAGTGCTTGCACTATTAAAATGTACCTGTGCTGGCCCTGGTGTACACAAAGTGAGTTCACTAAGACACTAAACTGAATTAAGAGGGGGAGGACAATGGGAGTGACCCAACAGACTACCTCCCTGCAACAACAGAATGCACTTATGTGTGACTGGCATTTAGTCTGCCAGAGCAATTCGTTTTACTGCTGCTTGACCCCCACCCCCCCCAGGTACAGTCCAGTGGTACAATCCGGTGTGCTGAGATAGAGATTTTGAAGAAGGGAAACCTACCAACGCCAGCAGTGGGAGTCATGCACAGAACAGACCCTGCAACATCATGCAGTGAGGCGGGAAAGGAGATGGATTTCAAAGGGGGACAAAAAAAAAAAGAAAAAGAAAACATTTGTTAGTGAGTCTAAAAAGAGTAAGCAACAACCGTAAAAAAAAACAACAAAAAAAACAACCAAATAGAAGCCTGAAAAACTGCAGGCATGGGCACAAGACAGGCCTTTTATTAGAGCTCCCCTGGGTGTGGGCTGAGATGAGCGTGTGTGCGTGCGCTTGTGTGTCTTTGTGTGTGTATGTGCGTGCTTGTGTTTGCTTGTGCATGCGTGCGTGTGTGTTTGTGTTATATACTAGAGTTGGAACAATCAATCATCTCAAGTTAAAATACGACCAGCGCTACTTTCCACCTCTCTCTTCTTGCTGGTTACAATTTCTCCAAACATTCTGATTATCGAGGATTGAACATTTGGACCAGCCCTAGTATGTGCTTGTTTACCACGAATACCTTGAGCCCATGAAGAAGATCTCACTAGTATTATATTTTTTCATTCGATGTTTGCAACGTATCGTTCTGCCCCCGCCCCTCCCTGAGGCCCCGCCCCTCCCTGAGGCCCCACCCCCGTAGCTCCGCCCTCACCTGTTGGAATGAAGGCTGGCTGTTGCATCTGCATCTGCATCTGCATGTTGGCCAGGGCCTGCTGGTAATGAAACATGCTCATGCTGGGGTTGAAGACAGTGGTGCCACCGTTGGCTTTCTCGAGCGCCAGCCTCTTTGGTAACGGCTGCAGGGCCCCTGGAGGAAGAGCCTGTGTGCGGGGGAGAGACAGAGCGAGGCTGTGAGAGACAGAGAGGAAGGAGAGAGGCCAGCCTGCTCACTCACACCCTCACACTCTCACACACTCTCACACACACACACACACACACGCACTGTAACTGCAGTGCTACAAGGCACAGCAGACTGCAGTTAACCGCAGGTAGAGTGGACAACAGGCTGGAAGTGATTCTCCCACTGACAGTTACAGCTGGTGCACGGATCTGCTCAGCTCTGTGCTTTATGATTCAGCAAAGCACAAGGCACAATACCAAAGCAGTCTAGAGACACAATGTCCATTTATTTAATGAACAGCTTCAGTGCAAAGGTTTGAAATGCTACACAAACACAACAGCTGCCTTACCAAATAGTTCTTGTTTGAACTAACTGTACAGTAGTTGTAATGCAGTTCAGTTAGTTAGATGCTGTTAACATGGGGCTGTGCAGGAGATTAGTACAGAGCACTAAACTATTCTCTCCCGTTTCCTCCTCTTTTTATGTGTGCACGAAGCATGCATTTTACAAGTTTAACCTGATTAACTACATTTCTCTCAGGTAGCCCATTGAAAATGACATGGGGTGTGCTGCAAACACATCTTGTTACATTTGTATGTTTTTAATTGAATGGTTGAATTGTTCATTTTTTTGTGTGAAGGGTTTTGGGATCCTTGTGTTGAAAGGCGCTATAGAAACGTGAATGGCAGTCTATTGCAGTCTATTGTAGTGTTACTAGGAGGCTATTGGTCACAACACTGTATACTGTATCAAATAGATTACTGAAATACAATTGAGCTAAGATACAGAAGGGAGCAAGTGGCCAATACTGTTTACGTGCAGAGGACTGGTAGAGGAGGTAAAACAGTGACAAGTATCTGCTATTGCACCTTCCTCAGGATCATGCTGCACGGACAGACACACAGAGCCACAGCTCTGAGTTTGCACTACAGGTTCCCTACATCTCCCTGGCTGATCCAAAACCACACGCATCCACGTTTTCCAGTGGACCACAAACCGGGATGGAAATAAGACTCCCACTGGATAGTACTTTGAGACATTGCTGTTTTTACTGGGAGTCTAATAAGACACACCTGAGCTTGTTACTAAAAACACTGGAGCTAAACAAGCACATTTTAAAACCTGGAATGGGTGAAACTGCTATGCAATAGGAGTCTTATTTGCACCTCTGAGAAATAATTAAATCAAGGTTTTGTTTTTTTTTGTGTGTGGGAGGAAGCATGATTAAAATATTCTGTATAAAGACACAAAATGGTTTGATGGATGAGGATGCAATGCAGTTCTAAAAGGAAAGCCATGCTGTAACCAGAAAGAGCACTGCTTGTTTCTTCTATGTCCACAAGGGGCGGCAATGCACCCAGGAAACACTGCCATCAGACTCCCATACTGAAATATTAACCAAGGAGTCGATAATAACAGGGTGGTGATAAACAGCACAAGTGGATGGTGTGCATTTCCCCTGCACTGCATGTGAGAAAGGCACTCTGGTTGGACAGGGTGTGCAGTGTTGCACAGTAGTAAGATCTAGCACTTTTTTTCAGAAAGTAGCCACACTGTTCATTCTCTGGTTGTGGGCAAAAGGGTTGTGTAAATCACTCAAGCAACAAGCATAAAGACATAAGCTTGGAGAGCAAAAGAGCTACCTGTTTATTCTGCTGTCTGCCTCACACATCGTGAATTACACAATGATGAAACAGCGAGGGAGCGCTGTAGTCAGATTTGTGTGTTCAGGTTGGATAAAAACAACCTTACCCAGAGCAATACAACCCTGACATCTGACACCACCGTCTAAATGCAGTGACGTGTTTTCAGGACAGAAATAAACAAGCAGTGCCCCTCACAGTGATGAAGCAGCAGGTCGGCAAACTACACATGGGCTACATGCAAAGCAAGAAGGTGAAAGGTGAAAGTACCAGGTCAAGGGTCGGCTGCAGGGGTCGCTTCAGGGATCGGGCGTCTGGCTGGGTCTGAGTTAGCAGGCAACGGGCGCATGACGACAATGAGCGAATAGGGTTCAAGCGTATTAACAGAAACGGCAAGCAGGGGCGGGCCGAGGGAGAGCAATGCATTGTGGGGAGGATGAAAAGGGCAAGGGGAGGGGGAGGAGAAAAACACAAAAATGCATTAACAACACATGAAGGAGGTGACCGTCAAACAAAAAAGAAATCAATCAAATTCAAATGAATTACAGCAACCAAGAACCACATGTATATATATGTATATGCATGTATATATATTAGAAACCAGAACAGAGGGAGGCAGTGCAAACAGAGCTCAAGGACTCAAAGCCTATTTGAAATGGCTCCTCTTTTTCCATGTACTGTTTATGAAGGGTTGTATGCACAGTTTCTAGGGACACATTTACACATTTATATATATATATATATATATATATATATATAGATATGCATGAAAGGGTTCATTTAAGGTCTTTGAATTATTATGTGGCATTAGCCCTGGGGCTAACAAGTTAACCACTAAGATGCTGTGTAGACACAAGAGGCTTACAAAGGGGGAGGGGGGGCAGCAGCTGAAATCTCACAGAGAACAAACAGCACCTGCTTTTGTTAAAGGCGTCAAAGGGGTGATGAAGTATTAAGTACCATTCCAAGACCCGCTGCATTATTTAAAAGCGCTTTCATAAAGGTACAATGGAAAAACAAAAAAGGTGCAGAATAGTCGCAGATAAATAATTTAAAGTCAAACAGTTCACAAAAAAACACAATGCAGCTAATTGGGCTGTAACAGACTTTGAGAAGCATGAAGAAGAGATAAAAGCAGAGGATTTTCAGTACTACCTTAATTGTATCTGCACCCAAAAACAACATCACTAGGGTGGATTTCATAAGGGACTCTTTAGGGCCAAAACTCACAGTAAGTGGAACTGGATTACTGGTTAAGAAGAACAAAAGAATCATCTGAACCAAACCAAATCTTATAAGGGCAGGTCGATCCGATTCTCAAAAGGACCGTGCAGGAAGACTGACAAGGCGACAGGCCGACCTGAGTAGGTGCCATTCGGGTCTTACAGGATCCCAGTGTTTCAGCACCAACGACACGGCTACGTAACCCACTCCATACCCTCGCCACTCTCTGCCCTCAGCCCGTCTCCACTTACATTTCAAAATGTGCTGCAACTATTGGCTTGGCTTAACTTTGTAATCTTCCTTTCTGATTTTAAAGACTCTGAACACGGTGGAAGGCTGCAGGTTGTGGGTGCACTGCGTGTGTACAGAGATGTATCCTGGCAGCTTGGAGACACAGCAGACCCAGGGAGCTCTTACCATGGCTGCTGCTGTGGCGGCGTTCTGGTTGGCCTGGTGCTGAGCTGCCTTGATCTTGGCCTGGAGATGTGTGGGCGGGTGGAAGTACTTGCACTTCTCACGGCTGCAGCGGCCCTTGATGTAGTCCATGCACACAACGACGGAGTTCTCACAGCCGTCGATCATGGCCGTCTCCATGGGGTGGGCGTAGCGGCAGTCGGTCTCCCCCCTCGTGCAGTTCCCCCGCTGGAACTCGCGGCACACCTAGAGGGGAGGGGACAGATTCAGGCACGGGGGGCCCTCACAGTCAGACACAGAAACAGGCATACTACTGAGCCTGAATGTCCTGCCCAGCGCATTATCTGATACTGCCTATGATGTCTGAACTATGAGACCCCTTGCACCTGGGAGGCGGTGCACTTGAGCTCCTCTCTCTCCAGCGAATGCTGCCTGCGCCCTACCTCCAGCTTGTCGGTGCGCATGTGCTTCTGCCCGGCAGAGCTGCCCCCGACAGCGACCGTGGGGTTCCCAGAGACCAGCATGGGAGTGTTGGGGAAGAGCTCGGGAACCAGGCCCATCCCAGAGCTCATGTGACTCAGGTACGGGCTGAAGGAGGCCATGGTGGGGCTGCTGGCCAGGGAGGACGTCATAGGGAACGTGGTCTGCAGAGGAGAGAGGGAGCGAGAGACAGAGAGGCACAAAAACACAGGAGTCAGCATAGCCAATAGCATCAAATCAGTGGCATGGCAGCGATGTCATTTAATACACAACTGCCCTTGCAAACATCTGCTCAGTCATTCCCCCCACCCGCCCCCCATGGCTATACTATACATTTACTGTGGTTTGCCGTGTTTTATAATATGCTTTATCATAATCCAATACCTCTCTGGTCTTCGTAATGCCCTCTGCTTTTTACTATGGGAAACTTTCAGTTTGCACAAGTCAGAGTACACAATTCAAGAAGATAAGGGGTAGGCGACTACCGCAAAAGCAAATAACATTCACTTAAGAAACTTGTTTAACGTGTCTAACCAAACCGTCCCGCTCACATGTGTTGCTCAGCCCATTTGTTAAACAGTAGCACAGTTATCCTGTCAGATAATGTGACCTAACTGACTTTGATATGACGGGTGTGTTTAACACCAGACAGGACCGCTCTGTGGATGTGACGCATCAGAAACGCTGAGTCTGTCACTGAGCTCAGTTTACAACGGATTACTGACAGTGCCTGTATTTAATCATGGGCGTTTTAAACAAGAGAGACGACATGGGTGAACTGCAGCCGGATTACTGCTCTTTCTTGGTATCTTTTCTGTTTCTCTGGTTTGTTCGGTTTTGGGGTGGATTTATATCAATCCATGTGTTTCCCCTCCCTCTCCATCCCCTCCTCCATCCCCTCTCCCCCCCTCCATCCCCCTCCCTCCCTCCCTCCCCTCCATCCCCTCCCCTCCCTCCCTCCCTCTCCTCCCTCCCTCCATCCCCTCCCTCCTCTCCTCCCTCTCCATCCCTCCCTCTCCTCTCCCATTCTTCTCCCTCTCCCCATCCCTCCCCATCTCCCCTCTCCCCTCTCCCCTCTCCCCTCACCATGGGCTGCAGCTGGGTTCCAGGCATCATGAATTGCATCTGCTGTGCCATCATGGCGGCTGCTGTCTTCTGGTGGATGAGGTTGTTCCTCCCGTTGATCTCCAGCTGGGTCTTCAGGTGGGGCGGCGGGTGGAGGTACTTGCAGTTCTCCCGAGTGCAGCGGCCCTGCAGGGAAAACAACAAAACCGGGATTCTGTTTTCAAAACACAGCCCGTTTCTCCCACTTCTGGGTGACACCAATTCATAGACTAGGAGTCTTTAAGAAGTGTTTAAAAATCAGCAGGTATTCAATAAATCCATTCATTACTGTGGTCATTTCAAAAGGCTTTCTTCCCTCGCCTCCCCCTAAACACGGGCCAGCTTGAACAGCCCCCTCTGAGACTGCGGAGGTAGCTGAGATAGCCTACCGCACTGCAGGCCGACAAGCATGACTTTCTAGCTGCTGAGGATAAGGGGAGCGTATTTTCTGTGCTATAAATCCAGGACAGCATGGCCGCCTGTGTATACTGCAAAACACAAGCAGCGCAGGAAGCTGCCCGCAAACACGGGGGGAGCGAGTGTCTTACAAAGCTGCACTAGACTCGATTATTGGTTAATACAGAAGCCCCAAACTCCAGGGTTTATTTTAGACAAGGCAATAATAAATGAGTGTGAGATTCGGATTCTGTTCTGGCAGAGTTAAGCTACAGTACAGTGCTGGTAGCTGTCCTTCACCTTGTCCAGCACGGCTTAAACGCACCTGACACAAAGGCACGGCTTGTCCTCGCTCCTTTTTATCTGCTGAATTGATTTGCATTTCCCATTGCTACCCAAGCACGGAGTGCAGCACAAGTTCACTCTCACCTTGAAATGAATCCCAGAATTACTATTCTTAGCAGAGGCCCTGCACACTCACAAATGTGTGTCGTGTGGCTGCCTCTGCACAGCCACAGGTTCAGTTGTGTAATTGCATTGTCTAGTGGGGTGTCCTATTAGTTCATTGGTTTGGGGATTGTTTGACTGAAAAGTGTGGCATGTGGCCAGGTGGTAACTGAATGCTTCATTGTCCATTACCCCTGATCACACCCTATACAAAGGGAATAAGGGAAGGTTTGTCATGCATGTTTGGAGGAAAGAGAGAGGGGAGGAGAGAGAGAGGGGAGGAAAGAGAGAGGGGAGGAATGAGTGTGAGATGAGAATGAGAAGTCTTGGAGAACCCTAAATAAACACATGCGGTCCATCAGCCAATCGCAATCCCAGCTGATTCGCATCACAGTTCTGAAAACTGCAGGTAAACTAACAGCACTCTGAAGTGCAAGCACAGAATTTCACTGTCGTGCTTTACCACTGATCTATTCTGTCTGCTTTGAAGTGTTGGGTGGCTATGTCTAATCATTTAAAGAGTGTGTATACCACACACAACGAGTGAGCAGGAAAAACACTCTCAACATAACTAACATCACATTATAAGGCATTAGTCTGCAGTGCAAGGACTGCACTGTGACTGCAGTTCAACCTGCACCACAGCCAAACAAACTGCTGCTGATGCACCAGAAGAAGCCTTCTGAAAATGTGTTGCTTCTGATTTACAAGTGGATTTCAAATGGGGTTTTACTAAGGAATTCGCTACCCGATGGCAGCTCTGTCATGATAATTATTAACAGGAAGCGTTTTATTTGATGATTTTCAGTAGTTCAGTACAGAAGAACAGTGCAGCGCAGCAATAAAAAATAATAATAAACAGAACAACTCTAAACAACAAGGGCTCACTCCGCTGCAGAAGAGCAATAATATCTCTCTCATCTGGACAGAGGCGCCGGGGCGGGATTTATTGATCCCAGCAGTGGATGACAAATCTGAATTAATACACAAATCAAGGAGAGTCTCTTTTTTATTATTGGACAGCCTTGTTCTGTATGACTCCGCTAATCCAATTCTGTACCTTTTATTGGGTGAGTCAGCTCCAGCCAAGGTCACAGCTGGCCAACTCAATTTCAGGGGCTTGTGTGTGTGACTGTGTCCTTGGAGGCTACTATAAAAGGGTTGTAAGCTTTGAATTCAGAATTTAGTTTTGAGAAACGGTCACTAGGACAAACCCACACCGGAGAGGAAATGAATGCGCAAGAAAGAAATCAATCTCTCCAAGGACAATGCGTTGATAAAATCAATGAGACTCAGTGAATTATTAAAATTCCCCCAAGTAACGACCAAAAAAAAAAACAAGCCTGAGCAAACAGAGAACTCTTTTAGCACAGAGGCTTGAAGCAGCCCAAGGTTTCAGCACGCCTAGTATTTCCTGGAATTGGTTTTGCTTTCCTGCATTAATGCTTAAATGAATTGCCCGATAGCGAAAACATTTTGTATGCTGATAAGCTTGTGGACTGCTACCTTTTCTGTCTTTTTTTAAAATAACAAAGTTATCAGAAACTACTGGCACTGGTATGCAAAGCTCACAAGCAGGACAGCACACCTTTTCCATTATGTTTTGAAGTTGCAAGCCAGCAAGGCAGGAGGGAGGAGAGGCGGAGCTCCACTGCAGCTGCATAGCGTGGAAAATCCACATCAGCAATCCCAGCAGAATGCAAACTAGACTCCAGTGTATCAGGGCTACTTCCAGTGAGACGAAAAGCACTACCTAGCAGCTAACCACCGACAAAAAGAAGATGAACAACGAACATATTACAATCGAAAAACAAACTGCTACAAATTTAGAACATACTACTCAAATATCTGAACACTGTACTTTTAATAAAGAATGTAGACAGGTGTGCAGATATTGTAGGTACTCATTTTTTTATTACATATAATTACGTTATAAAAAGCGCTATTAAATGCACCTTCAGTGACGAAAATAATTCACATTGATAATGAGTGACCAAACGAATGAAAAGTGACCCAGCTCATCTCTCAGAGCCCCCCTCACTGCCGCAGCTGAAGAGAACAGCCAGGCTGGGCACCGACGCACTCACAAGCCAGCACAGCTTTTGAGGAAATAAATGCTTGCAAATTCGAAATACCGTGCAGGATTCTGGGGAAGCATTTAGGAAACGACCCCCCCCCACCCCTTTACAAAGTAAGTCCGAAATCCTAAGCCCTTTCATTATAATTTTCAGCTCTCTTTTTTATCCTAACTGCTGCCATATGTTCAACATTTTGAAGTAATCTCCTCCATTCAAAACCAACAGAGAGGAGATGGGAGGATGTACTGTAGCAGCAAGAGTGGCCACTCCAGATCCACTTCATCAATCAAGTTTAAACAGACGAGAGATTTAGCACCCCCTGTTCGCTTGGAACAGGACAGCAATCTTTCTTAAGATAACCAGGGCAGCAAATCTGCTGCTAAAATATTATCAGCGACATGAAATGGACTGCACTGTGACGCTGATCTGCAGTCTAAGGCATTTGATTACTGTGGCTGTGTTTCATACTTTGTTCTTATAAAACCGTGTTTAAATCTATTGGAGCTGATCTCCTTTGCTAAGTTCCTTTCTCCTGAAAAGGAGTAGGGAGTTTACAGCGGCCTTGTGACTGAGTCTCAGCCTTGGCATAACTGCAAAGTGGATAAAGACAGCATTCCAGCAGAGTACGGGGGAGAGGACAGCTACCTCAGACTGGGTTAGAGCACAGGGATTTTCACCTGGCTGTATCTAGTGCATCTTTAAGACTAAAATCACAAACCAGTGTTTAGCAAACTTCAGGAAAAGAAGGTGTGCTTTCCTAGCACACAAGGCAGTAGAGGGCATTACTGATCCATTAGCAGACAGAACAGGGCATGGGGTGGTAATGGCACGCTCCTAAATGTAATATACCGAGTGCCAGACCAGGAAGACAGTAGAATATTACCGTTAATTAAGCCAATCAGCCTGCTAATGAGTCAGGACATGTGTCTTCTTTCCATTCACTTGCAGCAGGGGGGAACACTAAATGAATGTGTGCTTTCCTAGGATACTCTTTCCTTGCTAAAAGTCATTTGAATTTCTTGTTAAACCTCACATCGCTCTTCTAATAAGATGCTGTGAGGTGTTATAACGACTGGGCTGTGAACATGAAAGCATTGCGTCATCTACACTAGAACCTGCAAGCCTGCCTCATAAAACTACAAGTCCCAGGAGTCTCTCTGGCAATGCTTCCCCTCACAGTCTCGTGGCCAGCAAACAGAGACAGAGCCCTGGCCTGGACACAGACTGGACTTCTCAGTGAGTGAGGGACACACAGACTGGACCTCTCAACGAGCGAGGGAGAGGGACACAACCTCTCAGTACAGTTAAACAAAAAGCGACTGCACCTATTCTCTGAGGGACACCAGGATCATAGCTGTAGGGTAAATACAGCATCGGCAATCACCACCTTAAATCTACCCCAGTAAAGCACAAGACGATCATCCAGCAGGATTACCAGCCTTAGAGATCAGTTAAAAGCATCTTTGGGAGCGTTCCTCTTTTCCGGGAAAGGTCTGCTAAGCCTGCAGCAGGGACTGCTCTGTTTCGTGATTTCAGTTTGAGCTGCACACAGTTGGAGCAGTTATAACCTTTCCTGAGCAGGCTAGAAACCTGAATGGAAACCTGATTCTGAAAGAGAGCCTGATTTCTACTGGAGAATCAACCTGGAATAATAGTGAATGAGCCACACTGCGCTCCGTGGATAAACAACCCAAAAAACAAACATTTGAATAATCTAGAGAGTGGCGGACGTTAATCCCATCACACTAACATGTCCACATTTTCTGGCTCATTTTTACTGCATGTAGCAACGTTGTTATTAAGTGGGTCTATAGTCATTACAGACTAGAGCAGACACTCTGAACAGACGGCTCAACGGGTACAGAAATCCTGAAGCAACGTGTTGTCCACTTCAACCTTTTTTTTCTCCCGTTGTTTTTTTGTCTCCAAGAGCTCTCTGGACACCGACACTCAGACAAAAAGGCCAACGAGCTCTGGTTTAGATCATCAACACACACACAGCAGAGACTCAAAGCTGGGGGAACGCAGCGAGTCCTCAGCGCCTCGTCAGTGCAGAGATATCAATAATTAAGCCTGACTGCAGTAATGGATTCAGCCCTGTGAAATCCGGGTTCACGGCAGAGCCTGTCTGAAAGCTTTTGTCCACGAAGTTTCATTAAAATCAATTTCCTGTCATTTGGGTTCCCAGAGTCGGCTGTATAATTCATGGGTTGTTTTTTTCTTGTTTCCCCCTTGGCAGAAAGGTTAACTGTCTGCACCAGGGTTTCCTAATGAAGAGAGCAAACAATTCTGCTGCCATTGTATTTGACCCCAATCTGTACTCTAGGCAGGATCATCATCACCTTGAGGGTCAGGATAATATTAATAGTGCTTAAAAATAGAAAGAGGAAAAATGGAATTCAGTGAGGAAATATTGAAAACAAAACTAGAGGTGGGCAACGATATGAGAATTGTATATCGATAATATCGAAGTCTTCCAAAACACAGAAATACAACAACACAATTTCAACATCAAACATATACAGATGTTGATACTTACATATAAAAAGCAATAACTCACTGTAACTTTGTGCTGTTTTTCCTTCACAATATCCATGGAGAAAAACAAGATCTTGTTCTATTGCTCCACTATTCCATCATCAGCCGCCTCAAAACTGAAATATTTCTGTGCTTCACGCGCACACACTTTAGCCAGTCTGGAAGTAATTAGTCAGCTGCTCTGCGTGTGGAACTGCTGACTCACGAAACCTCTACAAGTATTAAGTACGGGGTCATGCTAAATTTTGCATTGTGTGTTGTATATATAGATAGATAGATAGATAGATAGATAGATAGATAGATAGATAGATAGATAGATAGATAGATAGATAGATAGATAGATAATGATTGGCATGTATAGGGTTTTTATATATTGATATAAAATAAGCTTGATTATACTGTGTTTGTATATTTAGCTGTATTGGCAATAAAAAGTATGTCTCTGTGAGCGTACATTAAAAAAATAAATAAATAAATATAACCCACGATCTCATGATATGGAAATTATTATCAATATCATATCAAAATATCGATACTGGTGCCCACCCCTAGTATAAACCCTGTTCTTGGACTCAATGTACAGCACAACCCTTTCATGCATGAAACACATGGTGGAAAACCAGCATCCTCACATGAGGTCATGATGCATGCCAGCAGTCCAGTGCTGATCGGATTTCATTCCCTGTGCGATCACACTCCTCTGCACTGCAATCCCTTACCTGCAAACAGGGCAAACTGCATGAAGAGGCTATTTTCAGCTGAAATCTCTGATAATCACACACAGGCAGTCTGGTGATTGTCCAGGCTCTCGGATTCGTCTGTGTTAAAGATATGGCTCAGGTCCCACATTAAATGAGGGTCTCAGCTTAGCCCTTGGCAGATCGCTCACATCACAAAACAACTTGCTTTTTCATTTTTGTGGAAGCCGTCCTTCATATAAAATAAAATAAAAAAAAACACAACACACTCAGATACCAGGAATTCCTGTGCCATGGAGACTAACCCTTCCTGACGTCATCGCAGTCCGCGCCATCTCTGCTTGGAAACACTTCAGTACTGCCAGAGCAACAGACAGAAAAACCCGAACACACAAAGCATTTTGTTTACAGCTCATAAAAAAACACCCATCCCAAAAACTACAGAAATAAAACTTCCTACAGTGAAATGTACCTCCTGTAAATGATTCGTTACACCAGCAACAAAGCAGCACATGCAGCTTTTAACCCACTATCTCACTAACCCCAAACACATTTTTCAACTCTCCAGACAGACTACTAGGGACATCTGGTTCAGCTTCTGTGTACCTTTCACTTAAAAAAATAAAAAATAATAATTTATTGTAAAGCCCAGAAAAGCCTGCAGTTCGTCATGCTCCAGCTCACTAACAACGTGTTCATATTCGGAACTGTTTCTAGGGAGTCTGGATTTTCCAGCACAAAACGAAGGAGCCCAGGGTGGCTCAGTGGACACGCGCTCGCTGCGATGAGGTCAGGAGGTGATCGGATGCCATTTTCGTTTTCACTTGATTTCTGCAGGGAGGCCTGCATGCAAACGAGTCCCGAGCAGACAGGACGAGTCACAGAACCAGACAGAGCCCGTCACAGGCGAGCAGCTGTCACTGCAGTGCTGTCTCACTCACCACAGAGGACACGATGCATGTGGAGGCTGAGAGACCCTTGCACCCCCTTTCCAGGAGAGGGGCGCATGCTCATTCAGCCCCTAGCCAATACAGATTCACCACCCCCCAAAATTAGAACAGGGCTACCTGAGCTTATAACAAAAATAATAATAATAATAATAATAATAATAATAATAATAATAATAATAATAATAATACAATTGCACCAACATGTACAGAATTAAATCAATAGAATTATTATACATAGAATTGAAATGGTCTACAGGGAAAAAATAAAAATACATTTCAAAAAGACAAGTATTGAGAGTACACTGGAAAGATCATATAAGATCATATTTATTGCTTAGCAGACACCCTGGATAAGGGCGTCTGCTAAGAAATAAATAATAATAATAATAATAATAATAATAATAATAATAATAATAATAATAATATAATTAATCTGTGGCTCCCCCAACTCCAGTCCAGTGGACCTCCAGCAGTCCAGGGTTTTGTTTCAGTCGGGGCTCAAATATATTTCGTTTCAATCCGTGCTGCTCTGTTGATGGGGCATGTGAAACGGCATTCCCAGCCTCCAAGTCTTCAGACAAGAGCCCGGCAATCATTCTTTACACTCAATTATTTTTGTTCACAAATCAGGTTAGGACAGCGCGGTTCTGAGGAAGCCCTGGACCTCGGCAGAGGGAGAGACAGGAGGGGCAGAGCCGGCTGGGAGCTCAGCCCCACAGCAGTGGAGGGAGCAGGCATGCCTCTCTTACCTTGAGCGAATCGAAGCAGGCGATGACTCGGCCGTTCTCCACGTGGCAGCTCCTCGCCGGGTGGGCGAATTTGCACTCGGCGTCCGAGCGGGAGCAGGTGCCTCTCTGGAACTCCCGGCAAACTTCCAGAGTCAGCCATTTTGTGTCACGGCTCATCGATACATTTACAGCCATGGCACAGGACTGGAGTCAAAGCACAGTGTGCAGGGGGAGGGGGGATCAAAATAAGGGCCCCTTCTCTTTCCACACCCTCCAAAAAAATAAAACAAGATGGTCACGACTGTCTGAAGAAAAAATAATATAATAATAATAATAAAAACGATAAAAGTGTGATCTAACTTGACGCTTTGGTTGAAAACAAAGAACAAAGAAAAAGATTTGACACCGAAACGTCAGCCCTTGCACTAGTGTTCCCTGATTAAGAAGATGAAATACCTTCCGGGGGATTGAAACAGAGAGTCCAGCTCTTCACAAAGTGCATTTAGTGAAAGTTTTGATTAAGTCACTTTCGCATTGTGTGTGTGGGGCGAGCAGGGGGTTGGATACAAGGTGCAAGTCCTGATTAATTAACTTGAAGATTTAATACAAAAATAATGAATACGAGCTGTCTCTGCTTTTCTAATGAAGCAACCCGCACTCCTCCTCTGGGGAACAGCGACTTCCCTTCTTTGTTTCTATCCTTTAATTCAGTTTTTCTCTTGTTCTCTCCTTCAGAGTCCCACCAGTAGCATCAAAATCAAAAATAAACAAAACCAAGAAAGGCAGTCAGTCAGTCAGTCAGACAGACAGACAGGCAGGCAGGCAGGGAGGACACAGTGACGACAGCCAAAAACAACTTTCTTCCTGTCCTTCACCAAGACAATTCAAAAACAAAAAATAAATAAAAGGCTGTCCAAACCAGAGCAACAAAAAAAAAAAAAGACGACAGAATAAAACAAATCCTTAAATGCCAGCTCCAGTGATCAGCGGCAGGAGAACGGATGACTTGCTGTCTGGATGAGGGATGGGTGCGAACGAGGCCAAATTACCCAGCCGAGCACAAAAAGAGAGAGAGGGAGGGAGAGAGAGAAAGTAAAATCCAGAGAGAGAGAGAGAGAGAGAGAGAGAGAGAGAGAGAGAGACCAGGGATCCGAGCAGGGCTGTTTGGTTGTGGTGGCTGTCTGGCTGTGTCTCTCTGGCAGCTTCGCTCGTTCTTATTGTTTCAGGAGAAGGCACTTCTTTTTTCTTTCCAGCAATCTGTTTTTATTTTAGTAAAAAAAAAAGAGCGAGAGAGAGAGAAAAGGGCGTCATTAAAAATCAAACAGGCTGTCAGTGAGTCAGTCAGTCTATCAGATCAGGATTAAGGCAAACGAAAATCAAGCAGACAGGAAAAAGCCAGGCAGGCGGGGAGGCAGGCGGCCGGGCAGGCAGACTCGCTTCTCGTTTGTCTAACAGCCTCCCTGCAGTAACTCCCTGGTGCAGCTGTGATAAGCTGAGCTGCAGAGGGTGTGCTGTGCCGAGCGATGCTGCTTGCTGTAGAGGCTTGTTATCTGAAACAAAAAGGAGGAAAGCCTCCTCCGACGCAGACAGCAACGTTGCAGTGACGACTCAGAGGAGTCAGCAGCCATTGTAGTAGATATTAAAAAAAAAAAACAGAGCGAGAGAGAGAGAGTGAGAGAGAGAGAGAGAGAGAGAGAAAGGGCATTTCTCCACATGCTGCTGCTGCTGCGCATGGTACAAGGCATCAGCCAATAAGGAGCGCCATTGCAGAGGGCTACCAGGCAGTCGACCAATAAGGACGATTCATTCATACAAATCTCTCTCGCTCTGTTTTTTCCTCTCTCTGGCAGACACTCTCATTGCTATGCCCGCTGCACAGAGGGAAGAAAAAAAAACAGACAGAGAATCAGTCTTTCTCTCTCTCTCTCTGGTGCATTAATGCTAAATCTATGCAACTCAGATGCGAGGTGGGGGGTTACATTGCAGACACTGTGTCATTGAAACAGGGGAGGGGACAGAAACACGCTGAACACATTGCGAGTTTTAATTACTGGAGGTCAGGGAAACGCAGCCATCGAAGCGTCTGGTGAGGTGCGGAGGAAACGGGAGAGAAGCTTTGTAAAAACTGTTAAAGGAGAAACGGAGAGGGAGGGAAGAGGCAGTCAGACAGTGACAGACAGACAGAGAGGCAGATAGATACATACATAGATAGATAAAGCAGGAAAGAGGGGGATTGATGGTGACTGCTCCAGATAGCATGGGATTGTCTCAGTCTGTGGCCCTGTGCCAGTGAAAGGTGCAGCAGCCACAAGCCTCAAGGTAGCACTGCAGTGAGCCTTATTAACACAGCCCTGCCCACCACAGCACACATCAGAACAAAGGAAACTTTTGGGAGGCTTTATAACACAAACAAACACAACAAGGCTGTAATTCACCCGTCTTTCTTTAGCGTCTCGTGGTGCCCATCAGCATAGCCAGCTATTTAAAAATCAAACCAATTCCTTTAACTTGCATGTGCCTGTGTCTGTGTGTGAGAGAGAGAGAGATAGTGAGCGTGTATCTGTGTTCTGTGTGTGTGTGTGTGTGTGTGTGTGTGGTGTGGGTGTAAGAGCGAGCGAGAGAGAGACACACATCAACAGTGAGTGCACACTTCAGTTTCTATAAACAATGGCAATTCTGTATCATTCTGCCCTGGAAAATAATACAGAAAATCAAGCAGGTGAACATTTCTACGCTTTGTGCAACAACATGAACGGCACGGCACACGACGGGAGTTCACCGGTCTGCAGCTCTGAGTGGAGCTATGCTGATATGCGCTGCAATGTGACCTGCGTGTGGCGCTCTGTATTGTGGATGCGTGAATAGTTCCACCTCTATAAAGGGCCGCCTCTTGAGAACGCATGCATGCTGTGCACAGCCACCAGGAGTATTCTTCCACTCCAGCTATCCTGTCCTGGGTTGCTGCTTACACTGCACGGAGTCCTTTAAATCTATCGATTCACTCTGAGCTGCAAGAGCAGACTCGCTTTTCAAGATGTCCCTGTCCTTCCACTCCACTGCTTTTGCAGGACATCTTAACTTGTTTGTAAGTTGATGAGCGGTTTACAAAACAAAACTAAAAACCCCCCAAAGAAACCATAGTAGTGACTCCTACCGTCTTTCAGATTTCTTCTTCTCCTGGGTTTGATCAGTAGATAGCAACCCATGAAACCTATTTTTGTATGTGGGTTGCAGTTTGCAGTTGTGAGGTGACTTACAAACTGCCTGTTTTAAGTTAGGGGGTCTATGCATACTTGCATCTCTATTGTCACACTGTTAAAAAGTAATGTTACTTGCGAGTCACGGAAGACTCATTATTCTCCTAATACGTAAGGATTTAATAATTCTGTTCTTTAAGTAACTCTGCCTGCACTAAAGCTGTTCTACAGCAGCACCCTCCAGACAGGCTTGTTCACGGTCAATAACTCATTATCTTCAAGGGGTATCCAGCACATACCCCCTCTTGCCATGCCCAGCGACAATGTGAGGAGCCTGTAACCGTACTGTGCAGCTGTTAATGTGTCTTCTTATTGTCCTTCAGAGATCGCAGTGTAGGTCTTCCAGTCTGCTTTGGGGAGTTTGGGATGCTCAGCGACCGGGCTGCTGGATGAAACTGGGTCACCTTGCTCAGCCCTGTCACCATATTCTCCTGGCCATTGCAATGCTCTCTGCAGCCCAGCCCTCCTGCACCAGACAGCCCTCCCTATCCCTCTCACACTGCCTGCTGTCTGTCTGCCAGTCACTCGTTCCAAACACCCACAGATCCTGGCTCAAGCAGGCTCAAGACAGAGCTGCTCAGTATTGCAGACAGGCCCGTTCACTCGCTCTCCGCATAGAGCCACAGCAATAGGGTGTTGTAACCCCTCCCCCACCCCCCCCTGCCGCTGGCTGTTTTCAACCTCATGCACACAAACTCAAACACCTAGATATATACACACACACACAAACATCAAGTGAAAGTCTGCCAATTCAGTATGGTGTAGAAAAAGACCTGAGGGTAAGCCGCTCACAGTGTTAGTGCAGGAGAGCAAAACTGAGAGCCTGCCAATTCAGTACAGAGAACTCAGAACTGTGGATCTGAGAGCCAGCCAATTCAGTACAGAGAACTCAGAACTGGGGATCTGAGAGCCAGCCAATTCCGTACTGTACAGATAACTCAGAACTGGGGATTTCAGATCCAGCAGATTCAATACAGTCTAGCGCTGCAGTAATGCTTTGAAAATCCTACAGGATAAACAGTAAACTGCACAAGTTAAATAGAGACACAGTAACCCTGGAATCTACCAGCAGTGCAGTTAGCCCAGATCCACAGGCTGCAACTTGCCTCTACTCCCTTCCACTCTGCAAAGCTGGCAATCGTTCTTTCTTATGTTCTAGGTCAACACACAGGCCTTCTCTGCTACGCAGTTGCTGCTGACAGAAAAGCCCAGAACAGGAAGTGAAAGTGCGATACCCAGCTCTGGCCTCTCACTGTAAAATATCTCTGCGTAACCTCCCCCCCCCCCACCCCAACTGACCAGCACTTCCTGACTGGCTCTTATTACAGCACACTGCAGTCCAGCACACTGCAGTCCAGGGCATGGCTGTTATTACAGCACACTGCAGTCCAGCACACTGCAGTCCAGCACACTGCAGTCCAGCACACTGCAGTCCGGCACTCTGCAGTCCAGGGCAGGACTATATCCTATTTTAGTTGGTTATTTAAAACAATGTGTGCGTTAGGCCCACTGTTCAGTACATGTGCATCATGTGACTTGTATACATACAGTGAGACGTACGTTACAGACGTTTTTAAACCAGGATTCTGGATGTGTGTAGCATGGAGGGAAGCAGAATTCAAAAGCATGGCTTATGTAGCAAAATTAGCAAGGAACTGAGAATGTGTATCTACAGCCTGCGTATCAAGAAAACTAAAAATAGAAAAAAACGAGAACTGCTAAGAATCTGGAGATGGCGCTGAAAGCTCTGTTTTTTTCAATCCCGTGGATGAACCTCATTTCAATGGCCTGAATTTGTATCCAAATGGCTTTAAGATCCATCTGCAATCACAGCCTTCCTCACAAAAGAAGCTAAAAGAACTATCCCTCGACTATAATACAGAGAGTGCCTCTCCCTGCTGGATTGCAGGTTCAGTCTGCTGCACACAGTATGCCCATCACAGGGGATCCAACGCCATCCTGACAGCATGCTAGCAGCCACTTCTAATACTGCCCCCAAGCCCTCTTTCCCGACACAGATCAAAGGGCTACACAGACATGTGATCAGCTCTGAAACATCAACAACACATACAGCAGGTACAACCGTTTCAATCAGGCCAGCAGTTTCACTTCGAGACCCTTCTTGCAGAGCAGACCTCTATGCCGTAAGGAGCCCCATTCTCACAAGCTGTACACAGTACTGCAAAGCACCCAGAGGCTGTCCTGCTTGCCATTCCTGCACTTGTCTGTTCCCTGGTTCCTCCAAGCTCACAGCTGCAGATCGCTCACAGAAGTTTGAAGGCAGCCCGCGATACCGGTTCACTATCAAATCAACGGGCATGTCAAGGCTACGCTTGTCTACTGCAATTCGATCCAATAAAATACCACATTACACAGCATGAAAGTATTTCTGCACCAGCACCCTTTTCTGTTTCTCCTTTAGCAAAGTTTTAAAACCGCTTTTCTGACCAGCGACTGGGGAAGTGAAACGGTTTCACAGCAGCTTCTCCTTCTCCAGTAGCTGCTCTATCGCTGGCAGTCCTGTACAGTGTATGGCAGCTCTAAACGCTGGTAAAGCTGTGCACTAACTCCAGCGCACGCCACAGCAGCCTTCAGTCAGCAGGCTCTGTGGCTGCTGAAAGCCTGCACTGCAGGTAAACTGTTGCAATGGCTCAGGATCGCGGGTGCCTGTACCAAAGCGATGAGCAGACAGGAAAGGTCGCACACGCAGCAAAGCCAAACCCTTAAATAAGATCATTTCCAGGACCGCCAACAGCTTTCTGTTGCAACTTGCCACAATGATCGAATTGCTTTTTGAACACTCACCAATACGGCATGCTGTGGTACATGAACAGGCACACAGTGCAACGACTGTCACAGTTTATCTAAACGGGTACGCAAACAAAGCCACAATTCATGCATTTGGCAAGGCTGTGTGACAGTAATACATTGTGCATGCTCTGCTTTACTGTGCAGGGAGCCTTCACGAATTGACTACCCTGACCTCCAGATTTTTTCACATCATTTTTTTTAAATGCAGGAAAGTAGGGAGTGCTGTATTTGTTGAGCAAACACTAGGACTGATAAGGGGCATTATATATATATATATATATATTGTATCCCACTGTCCAAGCACTGCCAAAGCTGAGCACTGACCCAGCTGCAAACAATGCAGTTATTTGTACAAAAATAAAGAAAAACGAACCCAGGCAATTATCTCTGTGCTTCAGTTCAGATCACCTGCTGTTCAGAATGGCATTTCTAGATCTAAAAACAAAAGGTGGTCTTAAAAAAAAAAAATAAACCTAAAGGGTTAATCAGTAGCAAGATTAGAAAAGCACGAGCGAGCGTTCCTTGCGTCCTCCAGGGGCAATGTCAAAATGTCAATGTCTGGACAAAAACATAAAAATGTTCTATACATCACAAACGTCACCTTTGCACTCGAGGGACTTTTCTTGACACGCTGTTGTTTTTCAGCCGTACACCTAGAAAACATAATGTCATTACACGCTCTCCCTTGCCTCCTTTTAATAAAATGAAGAGCTGGCACTTTTTTCAAATGACCTAGATATTTGTACGCGGTCCCCCGAAGCACATTAAAATAGCTCATTAGGCACAGCCTTGATACTGTACATGCCAGGTTTGGGAAACAAACAGAAGTTAAGAAAAATGCAAACTGAAAGACAAAGGTCTCTTTGCAGCTGCTTTCCCTATCTCTACCTCTCTCGCTCTGAAGATCGCCGAATGCAAATGTACCCCTTTTTTATTTCTCTCTCATATATTGCTGTTACCCTTTTACTTTCCCAGCTAGATTCCTTCCACGCTAACGCAGCACGCCCCTTCGTTAGTTTAAAAATCAACACATGACAATTGGAAAAAACGTTTTTTTTATACCTAAAACTGTGCCGCACAGGTTCAGACATCTGCCGTCTTTATCTCGGAAAACGTTTATGACTTCATTGTGATTTCTGTGCTCGAGATAGGAGCGCCAAAAACGGACTGGCACTGAATCCAGAGGTCTTTTTACCGCCTAATTATAATGGCAAAGCAGGCAGGCTTGAGCTGCTGGAGACACAGCACTCCTACAAACAAGCAGACCTGCTTAGCTGTAACGAATGGACTTTTCCCAGCTAGGTTTTTATTTTGTATTTTTTTGGTAATCTTTCAGGTTTCAAGACACTCTGCTTTCTGCAGCCAAAACATTCTCCCTTACTGTATATCCTGTTCGACAAAAAAACAAATTAAAATATTAAAAAAAAAAAAAAGTCTGATCTTGTTCTAAGTCCCACGCTGAAGTTTACAGACCTCGGATTGCGGGCTCACTCTCTGCAGGCTTGGCTCCACGTGCTGTTCTCTGGAGATACACGGACCCGAAGCGATTCAACAAACACACAAAGAAAAAAAAAGGCTCACGTAGCATCCTGTTTGGCAAACGCACGGCAAAGAACGTGCTGCAAGCGAGGTGAAGGAAAGGAGTGAGCGTGAAAAAAAAGGAAGAGAAAAGAAATGGAGAGAGAGAGAGCAGGGGGGTGAAGAAAGAGAGCACTACGGTGTAAAGAAGAAAGCAGGCAAGAGTGAGTGTGTGTGAGAGAGAGAGAGAGAGAGAGAGAGAGAGAGAGAGAGAGAGGCATTACTGTAATCCCTTTACCTCATGCAACTGCTCCTGCCTGCTTCCCCATTCAGAAGAGCCTATGGATTGTGTGACGGTGCAGCAATGTGTGAGCCCAGACTAGCACAAGCAGCAGCTGCGTTTCTCTCATTCTCTAGCCCTGCTCCCCTCTTCTCTTCACTCTGCGCGCTAAAAAAAATAAACCACTCAGGCTGGCTGAAGGAAGTCAGCTCAACCACTTCCCTTGCAGATAATATTAAGAACTTTTTTTTTTTTTTTTTAAGCTAAACCAACCCACCAGCCCAGGCCTTGCGGAAGGTAATGATGGTGACTGGTAGTTCAGCCTGTCAGTCAGTCACTCGCATGTGCCGCCAAAATACCCAGCTCAGTCTAGGGGGAAGGCCCCGCTCTCTGCGGGGGGAGCCAATCAGGCAGCAGCAGAGGGCTGGGGGAGGCTCCCTCCCTTCCTCCCTCCCTCCCTCACACACTCTGATAGAAACACGCAGTGGAGCACTCAGTGGCTGCTGCACTGCGCCTGCTCTCACTTACACATGCAAACAGACCCCTTTCTCTTTCACACTCGCTTCCTCCCGCCCACTCACACGCAGCCCCTACTCCTACCCCCCCCCCCCCCTCCCCCCTCCTCTATCGAAAACAGACATTGCTCGTCTGTCCTTCGGAAGCACACACAAGCAAACCTCCTGTCCGACGTGGGGTCTGCTTGTTTGCTTCGTTGCTCGTTTGTTTTGTTGCTCGTTTGCTTTGTCGCTCGTTTGCTTCGTTGCTCATTTGCTTCGTTGCTCATTTGCTTCGTTGCTCGTTTGGTTTGTTTGCTTCGTTGCTCGTTTGCTTCGATGCTTGCTTCGTTGCTCGTTTGCTTCGTGGCTCGTTTGCTTTGTAGCTCGTTTGCCTCGTTGCTCGTTTGCTTTGTTGCTCGTTTGGTTTGTTTGCTTCGTTGCTCGCTTCGTTGCTCGTTTGCTTTGTTGCTTGTTTGCCTCTTGCCACTTGAAACAATGACTTAGTACATCATTCATTGCTTCTGTCATGTACAGCTGGCCCGGTCTCTTCATGGGATAGTCTTGTTTCATTTGCTCATTAGAAGATGCACAGGGTCAGCTATAACCTACTGTACATATGTATGCAGTCAGATCAAATCAACAGGCAGCGGGCCTGGCTTAAGGGTGTTTACTGTAATCTCTCAATGCAAGCAGATGTTTGAGGCGAGATCCTCTTGCGTGGGTTCAGGGATATCACATCTCAATCAGCCCATTAGATAAGGAGATCCTCACCACACAGGCCCATTAGCAGCAGAGTGCTTAAAGGAAAGGGGGGGGTGGGGGGCTTTAACTAAAGCCTGTCCAGTTAGCACAGCCTCATAATGCCTTATTTATTTAACCGAGATGAAAGGCCTTTTGAGATCGATGTTGCATTTACAAAAGGGAGGGGGCTTCCTAACAAAACTGGGCAGAGGGTGGGCTGCAGGATCAGCAACACGTTCCCCGCGGGCAACACCTGATCCATCCTAAACACAACACGGCCTGTTAGCTCCCTCTAATTACAGGATTACACCATCCTGCCGCTTCAATTACTGCTTAGCAATCAGGTGCCAACGAGGACACCGCCTGGACTCTGTGCACGCTGCAGACTGCCGGGGGTACAGGGAGGCTCTGAAGAGTTCCTTTTTTCCTTCGAATGGAACTGGCATTGAAAACTGATTTTAAATAGGAGCTGGAATTGAAAAACAGTTTTGCCCCCAGCCCTGGTTCCAGCTCAGGGGCTGGTGGGAGCGCAGCAGAGCCCACGAGGGGCTGGAAGAGACACGGCGGTCGGAGGTGGGACTATACTAAATAAAACAGCGCGTGGTCACTAATAAATAAGCCAGGTCTTTTGGGGTCAAGCAGCTAGATTGCCAGGTCCTTCCCACCCTCCCATCTGCTAGTGAGTGCTTCTCAGCGTAACCACTGGTGTAGTTCATCTTGTTCTCCAGAGGCTCAGCCACCTGGTTACCACAGGTAAGAAAACAAAGCCTGAGCCCCAGCCCCACCTCCATGGGCTGGTTTCCACTAGCCTGGCTGCACACTCCGGCTTGCGAGGACAGAGGCTGGCTGGAAGCTGAAAAGAAAGCCAGCACGCACCTAGCCAGACTGCTCCGCATGCACGCAGCTGCAGCAAAGTCACGCAGACTGTTTTAAAGGACATCTTGAAGTATTTGAACAGGACAGTAGGTTCAGTGTCTCCTCTGCCAGCGTGTTGTTTAGAGCCGCGTATCGCGTGGATGGGTAATGCGTTCATTTATTTTATTTTGTAAGACATAAAATTTATAAGCATAACAATAAATTCAACACGTTTAATAACCACTGAAAAATTAAATAAATAATCTACTGTACTACACACCTTTCTAACGTGGACCGATGTTTTGTTGTCGGACGTGTTACAACGTAATCAAAATAAATACATAAATAAAACAAACAAATAAATAAAAACAGACTGTCGTTTTAAAGAAACTTGATCAAAATCAGCCTTCATAACACAACTATAATCAAACCAATAAATGTAACACGCGCATCTCAAAACTTACTGCGTATCAGCGATTCGTGGCAATATAGAAATTACAGTATGTAAGTTAGATCAATATTGATTTAGTAACTTACTTCCGAGCATTAAACATGTTACATGTTAATGTAGGGACTGTACAATTTACTCGCAGCGGAGAGCGTGCGCCTGTCTGCCCACATGTACCCTTTATCCTAACGTGAGCAAATACCGTGCAAAATACAAATGCATTAAACTACACAATGAAATGGAAGTATGTAAATAATAATAATAATAATAATAATAATAATAATAATAATAACTCTTACCTTTTATGCTTGCTACAATGCGAACTGTAGTCAGCTATCGTAAGTAGGGCGGAGAGAGAAAGTGAATGCAAAATAAAAAATAGAACAATAGATTTATTTAAAAAATGAAATACCTAAACTGTCCGCACATTAAGCTAAAAAGAAAAAAAAATCGTACAAGAAGGGAATCGGAGGTTAAGTGCTGGCTGCAGCTGCTTCCCGAGTTACTAATACGACACAATAAAGACGTACCACCATTTTAGGGGAATCCCTGACTCGGTGTGCAGCGGGGTGGGCGTGGAGCACCGGCTGCCATGCTAGCGCCAGCTAGGGGAGCGTCACCGGAGCAGCACTCCGCAAGCAGCAGCAATGACACGCTGTATTCATACCGTCGAGCTTTTTCACTCAGGCTGCGGTGCTTGACGGGTTCGGCTTGAAATACGTATGATAACTGGCTTTGTACCGGTTTGCTTTGATTGCTTCGTGTGGCGTTTACAGTCGCGGTTTGTTTTTAGTTGTTTTTGCTGCTGTAGTTCCCCTCGGCTGTGGGGAAGTTTGGTACGTCCCAGCCAAGAAGAACCGCTATAGCGAGGGCAGTCTGGCCGCTGTCATGGTAACGTTCAGATGAGAGCACTGTGCTTGCACTGCACTTGTCTTGTTTTACTAGCTTACTGGACCGGTACTGTACACAGTGAGCCAGCATACGATTTACATAACACAGCGGTCAGCAGTCACGGGACCTCGTTTTTCAGATGCGCCACAGACACGGCAGAGATGCCCAGTCCAGGTTAGCGTGAGAGAGAGTTAAAAAAAACAAAAAAAAAAAACAACAGGAGTGAGATTTGTTATATTGAAATAAAATGAATACGCCTTTTGTTTTAGGAGTCAGACTGCTAAAGCAGTGACGAAGGGAGTGTCTCACTCCAAAAGGCCTGTCTAGACAAATTCACTTTGCATACCCTACTGGTGGCTGAAACAGAAAATAATATTCAAAGTGGGACTAAAGGAGAAAGAAGAATGCATAAAGTTAAGATCATTGTGATATTTGAGGCGCAAACTCCATCGTTTGTCTGTCTTCAAGTAACAGCATATCACAGTTATGGGATCAGGTGTTTACTGGCTGGCTTGGCAACAAGGGTTTAGATCTGACACTGTTTAGAAGATCTGTTAAATGGAGGCCATACTGTCGTCCATTTCTCTCCTTCAGCCCTCTCTTCACAGGATGGGGCTGTTCAGACTAGGAGGAGACCCAGAGAAGATGCTTCATCACTCTGACCTGTGCAACATGCTGTCCTGCCTTGTGCAAACTCATCATCACTCTAAACTCTGCAACATGCTGTCCTGCCTTGTGCAAACTCATCATCACTCTGAACTTGCCTTGTGCAAACTCATCTTCACTCTGAACTGTGCAACATGCTGTCCTGCCTTGTGCAAACTCATCATCCCTCTGAAATGTGCAACATGCTGTCCTGCCTTGTGCAAACTCATTATCACTCTGAACTGTGCAACATGCTGTCCTGCCTTGGGCAAACTCATCATCACTCTGAACTGTGCAACATGCTGTCCTGCCTTGTGCAAACTCATCATCACTCTGAACTCTGCAACATGCTGTCCTGCCTTGTGCAAACTCATCATCACTCTGAACTGTGCAACATGCTGTCCTGCCTTGTGCAAACTCATCATCACTCTGAAATGTGCAACATGCTGTCCTGCCTTGTGCAATCTCATCATCACTCTGAACTGTGCAACATGCTGTCCTGCCTTGTGCAAACTCATCACTCTGAACTGTGCAACATGCTGTCCTGCCTTGTGCAAACTCATCATCACTGTGAACTCTGCAACATGCTGTCCTGCCTTGTGCAAACTCATCTTCACTCTGAACTGTGCAACATGCTGTCCTACCTTGTGCAAACTCATCATCACTCTGAAATGTGCAACATGCTGTCCTGCCTTGTGCAAACTCATCATCACTGTGAACTGTGCAACATGCTGTCCTGCCTTGTGCAAGCTCATCATCACTTTGAACTGTGCAACATGCTGTCCTGCCTTGTACAAACTCATCATCACTCTGAACTCTGCAACATGCTGTCCTGCCTTGTGCAAACTCATCATTACTCTGAACTTGCCTTGTGCAAACTCATCTTCACTCTGAACTGTGCAACATGCTGTCCTGCCTTGTGCAAGCTCATCATCACTTTGAACTGTGCAACATGCTGTCCTGCCTTGTGCAAACTCATCATCACTCTGAAATCTGCAACATGCTGTCCTGCCTTGTGCAAACTCATACATATGATGCATTAATAGCAGCAAATACCAAACGGCTTCAGACAGTGTCAGACTAGTAGGCAAATTCACATTCCGGCAGACAGCGACAGATGCCTTCACGCGTGTTCTAGCCCACCAGAGACTGTACCTCGCTGTGCAGATTCAGATTTCTCAGTAACCTACCAGCTCTTTACTTCACTCTTTCTCTATAGAGGGTGTGCAGGAGAAGCCTTCCTCTGAAGCCTGGCTTTGTGCACTTTTCCAGGAGCAGCGTGAAAGGGATCACTGCTTAAGGGAGCACCGCGTTGTGTCCGTACTTGTTTGATAAAAGAATTTAACTCAGGGCTTTCGAATTCTCTTTTTCCCCTTAGGCCATTCCACTCCCAGCTTAGTTCCCACTGAGAATAACAAACACAAATCTCCCAGATCTGTGCAACACCTTAACTAATCCTAAAGCTCAGGCTCCTTGCTTGTCTTCCACGGTTCCTCATTACCAGCTGGATATTTTAATCTATTCCCAGGCTTGATTCATCTTGTCAGCCCGCAGACTCCAACGTCTTTAACCCAAATTGCAGAGGCGGTATTAAGTGCCTTACAATTTGTCTTCGAGGTGCTATCACTCCTGCCCACCCCTCAGCCCGCCTGCTCTTGTCAGTGCCTTCAGGTTTTGTTGGAAATGTGACCTTTAGCTGCAGCCGGCACTGGTGCTAACTAACAGCTTCTTACCTAAATGAAAATAGCTGTGGGCTGGCATAATAATGCGGCTTGCTGCTTGGGGCTCATTAATCATGAAGAGACTCGACAGAACCAAGGAGTCTGACTGCAGAGCAAGAGCCGACAGCGCAGTACTGCAAGCCTGCCAGAGGCTCTCAAATAATACAGAGCGCCAAAAATGAGACGACACATCGACCCACTACTGTCGACTTCCCTTTATAGCAGGGGGGTGCAATCCCGGTCCTGGAGGGCTACTCCACTCCAGGTTTAACAGGTAACATGAGAGGATTAAGAGCTTCAGGGTCTGGGTGGAGGTTTCATTGATTCAATTAAACACATTAGAACAGGGTTGGAACAAAGACCAGGAGTGGTAGAGCCAACTGGCCATCCCTGGTTTATATAAACACTTTGTTTTTTTGGACTACCTATTAAAACCTCTTGTAGTTGAATTATAACTCAAATGGTTGTACTGCAGTTGTAGTTTCATTGCGTTTCTCTTTCTCTCTCCCTCAAGCCCTCATCCACACGCACTCACACACAGACACATGCAAAGTGAGAGTCAGTTCTATGCAAATCTGCAGCTCCAGTTTTATTTCTGAGGGAAGGCATAGCTGTCCTTCAACGTGCCTGTTTGTTTGATCTTTATTTGCTCTGTTAACAAGCTGGATCATCGTGTATCCATCACATTCAAAGCAACATCCCGGAATAACTCATTCATAGTGAGCGAGGCCCCAAGCCCCGAGGTTGGGTAGCTGCTCTGTGTTTAAGGAGCTGTCTTCACTGGGCTGGTAGAGTTGCTGTCTGGTCCTGTCGGCTCTGAACAGAATTTCACACCAGTGTTTCACTCCCCATTTCCCCACACCGCTGCACAGTCCAGCACAGAGTGGATGCTGTGTGCATTTTTCTTAGCTGACCAAAAAGAAAATACAGATGAAGGAAAATTAAACGACTTCCTTAAAATAAGGGGTCCATTTATAAATGAATTACAAAAACAGACATAATATATTACTGTCGACTCGCTACAGTGACTTTTAAACAGATATAATATATTACTGTCGACTCACTACAGTGACTTTTAAACAGATATAATATATTACTGTCAGCTCACTGCAGTGACTTTTAAACAGATATAATATATCACTGTCGACTCACTACAGTGACTTTTAAACAGATATAATATATTACTGTCAGCTCACTGCAGTGACTTTTAAACAGATATAATATATTACTGTCGACTCACTGCAGTGACTTTTAAACAGATATAATATATTACTGTCAGCTCACTGCAGTGACTTTTAAACAGATATAATATATCACTGTCGGCTCACTGCAGTGACTTTTAAACAAAGCTGTAACCTTTGTTATCATACTGCTGTATCCTGTTATGTACAAACGATCAGTGAGGGTTAGGGTTGGGTTGTGGGTTTAAATTTATTCATGTATGGATGTTGAAGTGTTATATATTTGAGAATGTTTGTATTATAAGATTGCATGTATGTTATTTAAAAATGTAATACAAATACCTATGTATGTAATTCTTATTTGTGCTCCAGCATTGAGTTCTTCCCACCCTTTCAACTCTAGCTAGCCCCATCTACTCTGTCTGTATTTCTATTTGTCAAGTATGTGGGGCCTGGAAAGTTGAAAGGTCGCAGTGTCACATGTTGTGAGTGGAATGAGGCACGCTGTGTGGATTCTCAAGCAAGCTCACAGACAGGCAATGGAAATAACTGAAGCAAATGCACTAAAATGATGGCAAGGTACTTAATCTCACGTAATATTTTTTTCAGAACTATTTTAGTTATCGTATTTTTAGTAACGCTGGACATCGTCCAACTAAATTCACTCCATCATAAAATAAAACGAGCAAAGTTAAAAATCCTGCCCGAGTCCAGCCACGTTATAAATGACAACACTGCCTGTGCTGTTCAGCAGGTCATCAGAGGTAATATCTATAAACACATGCCAGACACATGCAAATAAGAGGTTTAATAATTAGCATGACCAGCTGCATCTTCGGTCCAAAGTGCAATTTGCACAGAAAACGGGAAAATACTACAACCCCTTATTAAACAGTTATTTAGTGCTGTGAGATGTCTGGCTGAACAGCAGTGGAGGATACTAGTTTTTTGTTTTTTTTCAATGGGCAAAACAGGAAGATAAATTGCTGTTAAATATAGATTGTAATCTAAGGTGTTCTGTCTTTGTAGAGCTGTCATGGTGGGCTGTGCATAGCTGGTGTGAAGTGCAAGGCGCTGTGTGTGTGTGTGTGTGTGTGTGCTGTCCACACAGGCAGGAGAGGGGGTCCTGTGCTCGGGCCCCCCCTGCCATGCCTGCAATTTGAACACTCTCCCTCCTCACTCCCTGCCCCCTCTCCTTATCCCATCCCCCTCGTTCACTCTCACTCCTTCTCCACTGTCTGCATTCATGTTACGTAGCTGGCTTGATCGAACACCTGCGTACAGTAATGTGTAACTGAAGCCAGGCTTTATCACAGCGATCTGAAAGAGCGAGCACTTTCTTATTGCTCTGCTCTTATCGCAGAGCTGGAGTGAAATGAGGCCACGCTGCAGACTCAGCAGTCACAGGTTGAGTCTGGTGCTACAACGGAGCAAAGCTGCTGTCACACTGCCAATTGATTTGAATAAAATAAGGAAGTCTGTTCATTCCAGTTAGGATTCTCCATACCTGGAATCCATTTTCAAGGAATCCTGGAGTCGAGCAAGCAGGCTGGGAGGAGGCTGAGAGGCAGACCTGAGGTCTCCAGCAGTGAAATGCATGAGAGAGGTCATTACCCTGCTAAACTCAGAGCCCAGAGGGTCACATAAAGACCTTGGCTGGCTGCAGCTGGTGCTGCCGGCCCTCGACTTCAGTGACAATTAAAATTCATGCAAAACGGCAGATGAACAAAAAAACAAAAACAGAAGAGTGTTGCAAGCTGTTGCAGACTCTGGAGGGATCCTTAGAGCAGAACTGCGGGCACTCTGCCAGACTCGAGGGAGACACCGGAGCAATCTCAGCCCCACTCGCACACTGTGCATTAGTGAAGAAAATCATTTCCCCGCTGGTAAAATAAGTGCCCTGATCCCAGCCTCTGCCTACAGCAGCTACACCTGTCTCTAATCACTATAATTACAGACTGATCGCCCCCGCTGGACCTGCCCTTCACTGGGATTTGGAGAAACTCTGGGGCGTCACAGTGTGGTGTCATAGGGGACTTTATTATAAAAGAAAAAAAACAAAACACACATTGGTATCCAAAGTGATGTCAGGTCATCTCAACTGCGCCTCCCAGTGGACAGCAGTGTAACCACAACTCAAAACACCACACTGATTGGCACCGGCACCCTTTGAACCTCTAATTGGGGTCTGTGAAAGCAGCCATATAAGCTGGTCCAGGAGCACGCTGGCCCAGGATCACTCTAGAGCACTGTTGTTCTTCAGACACTCGTGACTGCAGGGGCAGTGCGTATTGTACTGTCCTGCCTGCTTGTTAAAGCTGCCTCTGTCTCAACAGGTATGCACATGGAAGGCGTGAAGTCAGGGGAGGTGCACAGCACAGCAGTGTGCCCTGATCACTACATGCTCTAGGGAGCAGCATCGTGTGGATTTATCTACACTGAAATCAACGAGCTGCACGCCGGAATCTCTGGTAACATTAAAAGGAAAAAACAAAACAAAACACATCTTTCACTTGATGGAGCACCTAAAGAATTCATTAACTTTTTTTAAGGAAGGGATGGACTTGTATTTAGTTTTTTTTCTGACAGGAGTGGCTGAATTGTTTAGTATTCAGTGCCCCCTGTTGTTTTTAAAGTGCATTGCAGTTGACGGTAAAAAAAAAAAAAAAAAAGCAAAGCAAAAATGTAAAAAAGGTTTACTTGAGGGTTTTTTCAGGAAAGCAAGGACACCATTAAAAGCAGAAGGCATTTTATTTATGGCAAAGCGTCCTTCAGTCTCAGACATTCCCTATGTACAAAATCAACATATTTACAGACAGAATGCAGTCCCCATGCACATGTAAACAAATAAAATAAAAAGGTGAAGTGAGGACACGCCCCCTCCCCGTCAGAGCTCCGCCCCCTCCCGTCAGAGCTCCGCCCCCTCCCCTCCTTTCCTACAGTCAGCGTCACATTTACTTAAGGCTTCAAAAAGGAAATTGGACATCAGGAACCAGTTCTAGTTTGGGCTCACAGGAAGGATTAAGATTACACATTTCTATATATATTACACATACATTCATACACGGCTATGATGTTGAGGTCACAAGGCAGTTCAGTGCAATGCAGCTCTGCCTTGCTGGCTTTGAACTGATTTTGAGCTGACTTGCAAAAGGCTGTGTTTTAACCAGGTGTGTTTCTCCCAGCCTGATGTCATGTGACCCACCGCTTGTTCTAATCTGTTGGCCCCCGGTGCTGTACAGAAGCAAGAGGAGCCAATAGAATCACGTGTCACGTGATCGCTCAGATCAGGAAGCGCAGGCATGCTCTGAACGAGTTTGACACAGGTATCATAGCCCCAAAACGCTTGCATAAGATAGTTAAGACATCTTACAGTATGTGTGTGTAGAAGACAGCATTGCATGACGTAGAAGAGGAGACAGAATCCCAGTGGAAGAGCAGGTCAGTGTGAACAATGCACTGGATCATTCAAAACATGAGGTCCAGTCAGGGGGTCCGACGTCAAGCTCCCAGTGCAGAGTCTAGGCAGCAGTCATTGCAGGATTACCGGTCTACACAACTGGGAAAAGTAAAACCCGGATCGACAGCACTACAGACAGCTATGCAATGGGAGTTCATTTCGAAATCACACAGTTCTGGTACAAGCAGCAGCAGCAACAAGGCCCACCCACCAAGCCAGCCTTAAAACCAGCCCATGATGCAAAGTTCAGGTGGGTTTTTTTTGTGTTTGTTAAACTTATCCGATTTTGCACATATTAAAAAAGATGGGTTACAAAATAAAAATAAGCTTGATCTTCCTATTGCATGATTTTGAACTAAGAGTACTTCTGGAATGTTCATGAGACACAGTAGAAGTGTTCTAACAGGCTAAGATGGGATTTGATCGCTCCCATTTGCTGATGGTACCTCAACACCCCTAGACCTGCCACACGTTACAGTTCAGACGTTGGTATATATTCTTAATCCTGCACAGTGTCTGAAGACATTTCACATTTAAAAGGTATAATAAATAAACCAAGCAAGCCGAGGCTGTCAGAAGTTAAAATGGTAAAATTCTAAGCGCCCTCTAGAGGGGGATGTTTCGGCATGCCGTCTCTTTAGAGACACGGGTTCAACAGGCAGCCGCTTTCAAATCTGGAACGACTTCAGAAATGATTGCAGTCTTAAATCTGAAAAAAGTCCAGAGTGAATTCACTTCTGGTTCAAGTTCAATGTGAATTCGGGATGGCTTTTTACTCTCAACTGAATTTGCTTCAGTTTCATTATGGGGTGAACTCACCTTTGGTTCCGAGTCTAGTGCGAATTCACAATGGCTTCAGTCTTGCATTGAAAAAAACAAAAAAACAAAAAAGCAAATTTGATTTCAGTTTTCAAATGAACACACTTCTGTCCCCGAGCACAGTGTAAACACTTGACATTCCTCCCCAGTCTGAATCAAGAAGTCTCACCCTCTCTCAGAGAACGAGGGTTAGAGAACGTGACGCCCCCAGCCCCCCACGAGTCCTGCATTACCGCCGCCACCTCTCCACATTGCCCATGTAGTCGCCCCCAGTGGAGTTCTCCTCCTGCCCCCAGGCTAGCTCCTCCTCCTCCTCCTGCCGCACCCACTGCAGCCGGCCCCGGAGGAGCTGCCTCCTCTCCTGCTGGCGCCTCCTCCTGGCCTCCCTGTGCTCCTGCTGCCGGGCGGACTGGAACCTCTGCAGGAAGAGGTCCCGGGCGTACTCGTAGAGCTCCACGTCCAGGACGTTGAGCTCCCGGATGCGCCGCTGGGTCTCGGGCTCCACCTCCACGCTGGTGGCCCGTGTGCTGTTGAACTGGGTGAAGGGGCTGATGAAACGCATGTGGAAGGTGCGCTCGAACAGGTACTGGGTCTTGCGCTGGAACTCCGTCAGCCCGAAGAAGGCCATTTCCTTCAGGTTGCGCTTGGCGCTCTCCAGCAGGGCGCGGCTGCGCTGCTCCTCGCCCATCACAGACAGGTTGTAGCAGCCCACCAGGCTGAGGTCGGCCAGCATGCGCGCCTGCCGGTTGCTGGCCAGGTTGTAGGGGCAGTCCATGAAGTCTGCCAGCGTGCAGCCCGACCAGTCGTCCCCAGAGTAGCAGGTGGGCAGCTCGGAGGGGGTGGGGGCGCGCCCGTCGCACACGTGCAGAGACGCCTTCCATGTGGCCCCCCGCTGCACGTGGCGCCACTCGCTCAGGTACCGTGACACCGGGTCCCGCAGGATCGTGATGTAGTAATAGTTCCTGCGAGAGAGAGGAAAAAGAAAGATTATTATTTATTTAACCAGGAGATTAACCCATTGAGACCGAGGCCTTGTTTACAAGGGGGTCCTGTTACACAATACAATAACAATCGCAAAGTACAAACACAATACAAACACGTGCGGTTCATCACAGTTAATCAGCAGCGTACAGAGATCCCACGCTAGTATCAATAAGACAGGTATCTATCTCTTAACGTGGACTGAAGGAGAAGCATTGGCAGGAGCTTCTAAGCAATTCCCAAAACACCATGTTTAAAACCAGAGGAGAGATGATCAGATTCCATCTTCATACTCTGATGGAAACAGTTCCACGTCTCCCCGGGAGTTGATATGAAAAGATCATTCTCCCGGACGAGTTAAAACTCTTGAAGCAGCCAAACGAACAGAATTATGTAACCAAGAAAGTCCTGTTGAGATTCAAGTCTCTTTTTCAAGGGAGTTGCCTCGTCTCCCACCCACTGCTTCTACACTGACCTTTGTCCCAAAACTATGTTCACCGTTTTATTTATTTTTGTGCAGCTGCAGTACCAGGAGAGGCATTTAGATGGCAGTATTGCTCTAGCATGCCCACGTTAGTCACTCTTCCCTTCCATTGCTTCAACAGCACCTTGAAGATCCCTCAGCTGGAATAAAACACAAAAACAGCTGAACGGTGAGCACAGAAGAGCCTGAAGAAAATAAATCCACAGGCTGTTAACTGGAGTCGTGGGAAAAAAGCACCAAAGCACCTCCAGCCTGAATCAATGGCGTGGGTATTCTGTCACTGCGCACTGCACTGTGGGAGTGGAGAAGAGGGCTCCTCATTGTAACATTTACATATACCACTGTTACTGAATTGAACTGTATTTAAAAAAAAAAAAAAAAAAAACACGATTAGAAATGCTGTAGATAGCCAGTGCGTGAATGTCACATGTAGTTCCCTTGCTTGGCCAGCAGAGGGCGGCAGGGAGACAGACACCAAGTGATGGAATATTGGAGGTGACATCACTAATTGAGTCTGAAGTTCCATTTACGGAAAATGATGCGGCCGCGCAATTAATTCACATCCGGAGACCGAGGAGCGGTGAAAACTATCCACTGCAGTCTGCCTCAAACACTTCATTCACAGCAGCACTGCCTGCAGACGAGAGGGCGCCCACGCTCTCATATTTATTTCATTGTTTCTGTTACTTCTGTCTTTCAATTCTTGCACTCAAACTTTTGGGATTGGTGATGCTGGAAAATAACTCGCATCAGCTCAAGCATCGATTCACGTCAACTGAAGTCATGTTGCACTAACATCTCCCAGCTCAGGGAGCAGGCTCTTCCAGAATGCGGCAGGGATGGAAAGACGACTCCTGCTGCACAGCACTTTCACCCATGCCAGGTTTCACTGGCAGCTTGACCAGCCCCAGTGTACAAGTAACAAGCTCGGATGAAAGTGAAGAGCTGCATTTCCTCCCACAACGTTCATTAGCTAGAGAGCGCTTTGAGGTATTGGCTGCATTTAAAATACTGCAAGACTTCAATCCTAGAGCAGTTAAAGCTGGCTGCCTGTTTAACTATGAGCCGTGGCTGCAGGTATTCCCAGCCCTGGGACAGGATAGTACGACGGGTGAAGGCAGGGGTGCATCTGTGCTGGAGCCAGAGCCTGTCTCGATGATTTTATTAGCAGAGCCTCGGCACTGACCTTCAGCACACAGCGAAGGGAGGCAGGATTTACTGCTGCTGTCAAAGCCAGGCTGCACGCCCCAAGACAGCAGGGAGGGAGGGAGCAACACACTGCGGAGACCACAAGCAGACAGCAGGGGGCGCTCTGCAGCCCAGGGACTGTGCATCTCCCAAACAGATCAAATCCTGGTTTGATCATAATCTGCAGATGCAGTTTAGTTTGTGTGTGCGAGGGGGTCACACCTCGCCCAGCTGCACAGTGCAGGGAGCCTGTTGTTAAGATCCTGTTCTGAGAGGCTACAGCTGCACCCTACCCTGAGTCACAAAGCCAGTGCAAAGCTGTGAAGCTGCGGTTTACACAAGACCTGTCATTTAAACTGGGAGGAGGTTCCAGTCTGCTTGGAGTGCTGGCTTGTGTGTGAACATGTGTGAGAGGGCCAGGGTGCACACAAGACTGTTAGTCCAGTCAGGACAGGCTGTTGATTTTTAACACCCCTCAGAGTGTTAGTTTAAAGAGGTTACAGTCGGGTGGTTTTGTAGATCTTGCACTGGATGTAGATCTTTTATAGATGCACCAACAGTTCAACTCTGATCCCTGCCGTCCCGAACGCATCGCTCTCCATTTACCACGTCCCTGCTCTGACCTCAGACCGCGACGCTGTGATTAACGTTGCAGTGCTGGGAGAGGGGCTGGGGTGCAAACTGGCTGCTGTTCAACTCCAGGACACAGGAACACAAGCCTGGGCTGTTCAGCTCTCATGGACGTGCTGGGGGAGGATGCTTTTAATGCAAGCAAGATCAAATCAAAGACTCAAAATATCTTACTTTCTCCATCTGCTGAAGATGAGACATGTTCCGCAACAACATCAGATTAGCTCATGCGTTGTGAGCATCTGGCTCAGACCCCAACAA